>JBBBDQ010002172.1:0-205000 GCA_037127315.1 Ascarosepion bandense | reverse complement strand
TATTTCAGACCGTCCTCGGTCCTTCATCAGAAACGAGTGATTTTTAAATTTGAATTAGAAACGTATTTCACGATAGCGTCCGAATATTTTTTTGTTTACATCACGTGGTGTCGGTAAACCAATCAACATGCGGCACGTCCGTTTGTTCATTTTCGGTAAACCAATCAACATGCGGCACGTCCGTTTGTTCATTTTCGGTAAACCAATCAACATGCGGCACGTTCGTAGAGAAAGTCTGTTTGTTTTAGATAAAAAATTCTTTGGAATATCTGAAAAAAGAAAAAAAACTTTTTACCTCTTGAAATATTTGTAGAGATTCAACACACCTAAGTCCCTATTTAACCCTAGCTTGTGTGTATTTAATTTTAAAATCCAGTATTTTTCTTTCTTTCTGCGTGTGTATGTAGAACTAAAATTGGAGTCTATTAGTAAACATTTGCAATTTTCTAAAGTATGATCAGGTTGATTAAAATGGGCTGCAATTGGGGAGTATACATTTTTTTGTCGTATATCTAGTTTGTGATTATTGAAGCGAAGTCTAAAGCTATTACCGGATTCGCCGATATATCCACTGTTGGGGCAAATTGAGCAGAAGAGAAAGTAGATGATGTTTTTGCTATCACAAGTGAGGTTTGGTGGGTGTAATTTTATTTTGGTGTTGGGTACAGAGAATGTATTGTCTGTTATTAAATGTTTACAAATTAAACAGCGAGGCTTTCCACATTTTAAATTCCCTGATAGGTTTGTATTATTTAAATATTTGTTAGAAGTGAGGATAGTTGATAGGTTGGGTGTTTGTTTCTTTGCATTTATGGGTGGCCTATCGAAAATGTCTTTGATGTTTTTGTTTGATTGGAGGTTCCTGTAATCATTTTTTAAATTTTTGATAATAAATTCCTACACTTTAACAGCTGTCATCCCCTCAAATTAAAAAAATCTATCGTATACAGCTCATTTATTAGAATAAAACGCATTTGCTCAGACCATCCAGATTTTCTAAACAACATTAACAACCTAACAAAACAGTTTCTAAAATGTAAATATCCAATAAAAATAATAAATGAAGCACTACATAAAACCATCCACATAGACCGTAGCACACTTCTCACATACAAAAAACGAAAAGATAATAACCGAATTCCCATGGTTTTTAACCATAATCAATATTCCCACACACTTATCAAAAATTTAAAAAATGATTACAGGAACCTCCAATCAAACAAAAACATCAAAGACATTTTCGATAGGCCACCCATAAATGCAAAGAAACAAACACCCAACCTATCAACTATCCTCACTTCTAACAAATATTTAAATAATACAAACCTATCAGGGAATTTAAAATGTGGAAAGCCTCGCTGTTTAATTTGTAAACATTTAATAACAGACAATACATTCTCTGTACCCAACACCAAAATAAAATTACACCCACCAAACCTCACTTGTGATAGCAAAAACATCATCTACTTTCTCTTCTGCTCAATTTGCCCCAACAGTGGATATATCGGCGAATCCGGTAATAGCTTTAGACTTCGCTTCAATAATCACAAACTAGATATACGACAAAAAAATGTATACTCCCCAATTGCAGCCCATTTTAATCAACCTGATCATACTTTAGAAAATTGCAAATGTTTACTAATAGACTCCAATTTTAGTTCTACATACACACGCAGAAAGAAAGAAAAATACTGGATTTTAAAATTAAATACACACAAGCTAGGGTTAAATAGGGACTTAGGTGTGTTGAATCTCTACAAATATTTCAAGAGGTAAAAAGTTTTTTTTCTTTTTTCAGATATTCCAAAGAATTTTTTATCTAAAACAAACAGACTTTCTCTACGGACGTGCCGCATGTTGATTGGTTTACCGAAAATGAACAAACGGACGTGCCGCATGTTGATTGGTTTACCGACACCACGTGATGTAAACAAAAAAATATTCGGACGCTATCGTGAAATACGTTTCTAATTCAAATTTAAAAATCACTTGTTTCTGATGAAGGACCGAGGATGGTCTGAAATATAAAATATAATAATAATAAAAATAAACAAATACTGTTTAAAAAAGTACATTTTTAAATTCTAAACTTTTTATTAATATTCTTTCCTTTACATATTAAGACAGTATACGTGGATGATCATCACTATATATATATATATAGTTTGTTCATCATTTATTTTTCAATCACATGTTACATAAGTATCTTTTGATATATCCATCTCAGTATTTGAATATATTTAGTGTTTAGTTGTCATGATGCTGACAGCCATGATTTTACAAAGCAGGTTACTTGTTGTAAAGTACTCGATATCAAGATAGAGACAGAGAATTGATTTGATTAATATGAAGAAATCTTTCAAATAACTAAGCAGAGTTACACGAATTCAAAGTTCCGTAAATGTACCACGGTTATGTCTTAAATCTGCGAGGATTTTTCTTTATCTATAAGCTTAATATGTAAGAAAATCATGGTTCCTGCACAAAACCTCCAAGTCAGCATAACCCTGTTTAGATAAGTTACAAACTACTCCACATCGATTATAGAGAGAGAGAGAGAGAGAGAGAGAGAGAGAGAGAGAGAGACAGACAGACAGACAGACAGACAGACAGACAGAGAGAGAGGTAGAATCGCCGACTGATGCCACTTCGGTCGGGTTTCAATCCTGGGTTAGAAGCAATCGGAGTCTAAACGCACTGATGAGCTGTGATACAGCGAAACAGATCTGTCTGCGGATGACTATATATATATGAGGAAAAAATAAATAAATAAATAATAATAAAAATAAATTTAAAAACTTACTTGCTTTTACACTGTGGTAAATATGAAATTTATTTCATCTGTTAACGTTACAAATAAGAATTATAAATTCGTGAGAGTCCAATCCAAAACACATACTTTATTCAATATTAAAAGGAACGATTTTTACAATAATAATTATTAATTATTTGCTCCTTTTAATATTTCTTTATTCGCTTGTAAGCAATTAACAGATTTAAAAATATTTTTAAAAATAAAAACGGGAAAAAAGGTTACATTTACTAATAATTAAACTTACGAGATCGTGTAAGTTTAATTGGATGTATTACAATTGATAATAATTTTTATTTACGTTAATTTACTAACGAAACATTTTTTAAATTGTTTTTTCATTATCAAAAAGACAATATATTTAAAAACTCAATATTTATTTTTAGATATATTATATGTTTTACTCATAGAAAAAATTATTGATGTTTCTTCTAATTTAATATATTTTGCACAATTAAATACGCAAATGTAAATAACAAAACGGTTGTATTAATCTTATTATTTAAATGTTTAAAAGACTTTATTTCGGCTAAAAGTCAAAAGCCATTTATATTCAGGCTATGAAAACTGTAATTTTAACTTGAATAAATTACATATTAGCGCAGTTAATATGTAGAATATAAATGAAGCTTGGATAAAACGCAAAGTTCTAGCTCGCTTCAAATTAATAGCAAATTATTCAGTACTTACCGGAGAAAATCTGAATACGTTATTTAGTTTGTTACGTTCGGATTATTCTCACAGTTAATATATAAAAAATAGAGGTTTTGAAATATCTATTAATAGAGACCAACGTTTATCTCTAATAAACTAAATTGTTAAATATTGCAACTTAGAAAATAACGATTTGATTTGGAATGAAGAGAATCTGAAACATCCATCAACTGGAATCGTTCAGAAAATTCTCGTAGTTATATATAAAAAGAAGAGGCTTTGAAATATCCAAAATTAGATCCTAATATTTTTACCTCTTAATCATTAAAGTTAGATTAAGTAGCTAATTCATAACGCTACTTATAAAATTACGATTTCATGAGAAATGAAACCGCTCAGATATTTTCTAATTTCATTTAACTAATTTGCTCAACACGAAAATTCTTGCAGACGACAACTTTTCTTCGCGTCAACAAAAGCAGATGTTCACGCTAACGTTCTTTACCAAATACGTATCAAAGAAACGCCTATTTTCCCATATAAGGAATTTTCCAAATAAGGCAGTTTTTTGCAATAATACCAAGAACACGCTCATGTTACAAATAAGGAATTTTTAGAATAAATCCTAAAACCTTATAATTTAACAAATCTCAACTCCAAAAATATTTAACAATAAAATATTTTTAAAAATTTATTATTCGGTTGAAATTCAGAAACATAATTCTTAAATATATATATATATATATATATATATATATATATATATATATATATATATAGACTTAGAATAAGTTATTACTGCCTTTAAAAAGATGTCGGATTTCTTGCCAGAGAAAGTGTAAATCTCACTGCATTTGCTGGAAATTACAAATGAATGCCTTTATATAGTCCACTGGGGTAGGTTGATCAACGTGCCGTGACTTTTCCAGATATCTCGGTTTCAGTTATATCCCTTTAGTAATTCAACTCTCCAAATTTTATTTACTTTTGCTGTGGCCAGGTATTGAACTTACAACTATTTTCGGTAAATTCACTGAATTACTTCAACAAACGCTTTTATCTACTTATACGTCAGATTTTAAGTAAATTTCATTCATTGACAAACTGCTGATCTGCTGATATATGATAAACTTGAATAAGATCCTTCTGTTTTCCAACAGATCCCTTTTCCAGAACTGCAAGCGTGGGAAAGCATCTTTCAAGATGTACTTTAAGAAATCTTGAAATTCAGTGTATATCATTTCGTTGACGTTCAAATACTTTTGTTTTTATTTGGTTAATCATGTCGGATATCGTGCTAAAGTTAGTGTATTTGCAGGGAATTTTACTGCACTTCAAAAGAAATATTCAGCTGAAGCACACAAAATTACTGTTGAGACTTACACTGACCATGCTTTATCGGAAATAACACGCAGAGATTGTATTAGACTTTTCGAAAATAAAGATTTTGAGGCCAAAGATAGAAAGCGCTTTGGTGCATCGAAAAAGTTTAAAGACAAAGATATGGAGACATCATTTCATGATAACTCATTTCAGGAACAGGCTGAACTTGCAGAATCATTAGGAGTTGATCACAAAATACTTTCAAAAGGTTTGAAAGCATAAAAAATAATTCAAATGCATAGATATTGACATTTTTGGGACATGCGATGTGGAAGGAGGGCTGGGAGAACCTGATACTAACAGGCCAGACAGAGGGAAAAAGAGACAGGTGAAAACAGTGGATAACATACTTGAAGGACCTGGTGAATGACTGAACGGGGGTTGCGTTGGGTAACAGGAGAAAGCGTGTTAAGGGCCACCAGGGATAGCGAGACGTGGTAAGTCTTGATCGTCCAAACCCTGAAAGGACAAGACGCACTGAAGAAGAGCTATTTTCTTACTCTTAGTAATATCCATTGAGCTCTCTATATAGTTTTCTTTAATATTATATGTTAAATAAAATGTTTTATAATATCCTCTGCGTTAACAGATTTGACATAATTTACATATATATATATATATATATATATATATATATATATATATATATATATATATAATCATCTAACCCAAAGCAAGGCATTCCACTGCCAGTATTGCGTGCGCATGGGGCTACATAGGGGAAGGTCAAGAGAAGGAGTGGTTAGATATAGGGAATGTTAGGAGAAAGGTGACAGATGAGTAAGGATACCGAGGATGAGGGTTGGGCAGATGGGAAGAGTGTTTGATAGAATGGGAGCAGGTTAGTGTGTTAGGAGGTGTCTATTGACCTTATATTTAAACTCCTGGAGATTGTAGCCGTCGGGGAAGCAATTGTGTGGAAGGGAATTCCACAGTTGGGAAGTGTGAGGAAAGAAATTGTTGGAGTAGAAGTTGCGGTTGCATTTTATCGGTTTCACTGTAAAAGGGTGGGATCTAGTTGCCAATCTAGTATCTCGTGCAAATTCGTATTTAGGGGGCACCAGTGATCTAAGTTCATCGGAGCAGAAGCCGTGAAAATATTTATAGAAGAGACACAGGGAAGCCACGATAGGGCGGTAATTTGCAGGGTCAGAGGGTTCTCCAGTGTTTTTAAATATAGGAACTACAGAGGAAGATTTCCAACAGGCAGGAAAGCAGAAAGCAGATAGGCAGAGGTTGTAGAGCTTAGAAAGGACAGAGGAGAGTTCAGGGGCACATTTCTTTAAGACTATGGTTGGGATTCCGTCACGACCGCTCGCTTTGTGGGGGTCAAGTTTTCTGATTATCTTAAAGACAAGCGAAGGTGTAATGTGGACATCATTCAGTTGTGCCTCGGTTCTAGGTGAGAAGTCAGGTGTAAAAGCTCCAGATGAGTCCAGACTCGAATTGTTCGAGAATCTGCGGGCAAAGAATTCAGCCTTATCTGCTGGGGAGGTGAGGACCTCAAATTTGTTGATTAGCGGGGGTATTGTGGACTTGCTCTTGTTAAGTACTCTTTTACAGAGTCGCCAGTAGTCTTTAGCGCCGAATTTAGAGCATGCTATGCGTTGCTTCATTCTGGCAGCAAACAACATCTTAGCTTCGTTAAGTATCATTTTACACTTATTACGAACTGAAGTGAAAAAGCGCCTGTTTTGGTCCGACGCGTAGTTACGATAGAGTCGGAAGAAATGATTCCGGTGGGCAATGGCAGCCGAGTAAGCGGGTGAGAACCATGGAGACGAATGAGATTTAAGCTGGAATTTCCTAGCAGGGATGAAGGCATCGATGCCAGCCTTAACCCAGGAAGAGACCTCGGATGCACATTCTTCGATGGGAAGCCTCTTTGTGGTTACCAACACTGTTTTTTATAGATACATAATTTAGAATAAAGCTCATTTCGTCTTTTTGCCTTGAAAAAGTCTATCTCAGGACGAAACGTGTAGGCGATTTAAAATACAGTTTTCTTCTTGTCTTTATTTTATTTAACCATTCTGTCCTTAATCTCAGATTATAACTGAGTATATTTTTACACACACACACACACACACACACACACACACACACACACACACACACACACACATATATATATATATGTATATATATATATATGTATATATAATTAAAGACTCTGTTTATACTACATTGAGCACTGTTTATTAACACCTGATATATATATATTTATTAGTTCACATAATCATATATATGTGTGTGTGCTTGTGTATGTATGTGTGTGGTTGTTTAAGAATATCTCAAGTATTGAATTAAAGAATCATAATCCTGTGCTATCAAAATCAGTTTGAATAATGTTGTGAAACGTTTGGTATTGTAGAATTATATACTCTACTGTTCAGCCTCACATTGCAGTTAGCATTTTTCAAGATAAATATTTGTTCATTTCAAAAATGAGAATATGCCTAAAGATTATATTCAACGTTTGCTAACAAAGGAGTCGAAGCAATTGCAACACAGTGCAGTTGAATCCGTGCAGAATATCAATTTGACATTTAAAACTGGAACTGCGAGAGAATGAATAATACGAATTTGGGCTTAGATCGACAGCAGAGATAAAAATATTTAAACTTACCCCCGAGGAAGACTTATAAAGATATCAATGCCCATTAACTAATCAATAACCGTGTTAAAAATCCAAGAAAAATGTTCTTGATGCTTTAATAGACATATGAGTTCCTGTTTTCGATGGTTTGGTTTTGAGAGAAAACGTGTAAAATTGACTCTGCAAGATTTGTAAAGACAATAGACTGTATTTGTCTGAGTTGGTATGATTTCATGTCTATTTGCTTCTGTACCAAACAATTTTTCATATATATATATATATATATATATATATATATATATATATATATATATATAGCAAATAAGACGAGAACGCTCAAAAATTAAAAAGGCTGGCATTTCCAGAAATTCGCATCAAAATGAAAAAAAAAAGGAAATATATATATATATATATATATATATATATATATATATATATATATATATATATATATATGCGAGAACCGGCAATACAAACATTTGATTGTAATTAGGGTACAATCTAAGGACTGTCCAGAGTTTTCGGAAAGCGCCGTCGTCCTGCAGGCTCAGCAGAGATAGAATTCACTACACCCCTCCAGTATTCCCTGTACATTTGGAACCCTGGCTCAGTTCATAGCGAAATTCATAACCTTGTCAAATAGCCGAATACTTGATGCTTCGCCAGAGCTACCAAGGCTGTTTTTATTGTGACACCAGCACAGGATGGGTTGCCTCCAGGCCCGATCCTTTTATTTAACCCATAACTGGAGGAAAGTGACGGTTATTTAATTCGGAATGAGTAGAAGATATATCCGTGCATCATCATGGTATTGGGATTGATCACTAGTAATGTCAAAGTTATGCTTCAATTATCAACCCTTATGAACTCAGACTCTTCACGGAAACCTATATCAAGCGCTGTGATGATATTGTGCTTCCCTATGGTGGCTGCTAGAAGGCCTTACGTCTGGCGACAAGACTCTGCGCCATGTCATTTGTACAAGCAAGAGAAGTCAAACATGGCTGTCAGAAAATCACCCTCACATCTGGACACCTAACTCTCCAAACTGCAACTCCCTTAATTATTATGTGATGCGCTTACTTGAGCGAGATATCAACAATTGTTTTTGTTACAAAGATAAATCGAAGGCAGTGATTTTCAACTTATTAAAGGAAAAAGTCGCGAAGATTTATAGCAGTTTCTGATGTTGTCTGGAGGAGGTGGATCAAGCCTAGGGCGATTTCTTTGAAAAATGACTCTGTATTCAGAAGGAGAGAGAGAACGCGAGAGAGAAATCAATGTATATAACAATATATAAATTTATACATGAGCTTGTATAAATATATAAAACAATATGTATATATATATATATATATATATATATATATATATATATACTACACAGTTATATATATATATATATACTAAGCATTTATAGGTCAGATTTAAATTAGATTTAAATTGAACCAGTAAACAGTTCTATTAGAAGTGCTCGATACATGTTTAAAGTGAAATTAAGTTTGACGTGGAGAGATTTTAGATATGTGACTTTGGAAGATTACACTATCATGGTTTTGACCTTTTTAGTTTCGTCAGGCGATTGGTAAATCAATTGTAAATCAGATACAAATCGCCTGACGAGACAGAAAAGGTCGATACCATGGCAGCGTAATAGGCTGATATCCACAACTCAAATATCCGTGTATATATATATAATTCATATATATATAAACATATAAATATATATATATATATATATATATATTTATATATATTTATATAATATATATATATATATATATATATATATATGTATTTATATAATATATATATATATATATTATATATATATATAATTCATATATAAACAATGAAACAAAATACATACGTATATATATATATATATATATATATATATATATATATATTCAATATAAAAGACAATGAATGTCTATTATGTTTAATCATAAGCCGTTCTAAACGTCGTATTTTTGGTTTATTTTCAGTTGAAAATAAAGACGAAAATTCTCCAACATTTGGATAATTATTTACTGGTTTTCTTCTAAGCTTTCGGCTCACATGAGCCAATTCAGAGAGGTTTTTTAAACTGAAATATTATAAAATCCACTATCACCGACGATTTTATTTTGTGTTGACATAAAACTCCGCTTGGCAACGGCAATAGTTACCAAAAATAATAAACGCAGTTCTTAAGTTTGCGATGCTGTTTTATGACGTCACACCACGGGATAGCGCGAAATGACAACAAATAACAAATAACATATTACATTGCATTTGACTACATGTGTGAGCCGAAAGCTTAGAAGAAAACCAATACATAATTATCCAAATGTTGGAGAATTTTTGTCTTTATTTTCAACTGAAATTAATGAAAAAATACGACGTTTAGAACGGCTCATGATTAAACATAATAGACATTCATTGTCTTTTATATTTAATAGCATATGTTTAGAAAATTACTTGCTGCCTCGATATACTATATATATATATATATATATATATATATATATGTATAGATATGACTATAAATAAACTTCTATATATAAAACGATATATCTATATATATTTGTATTTATTTGTATATGTTTAAAATTATATATATGTTTGTGCATGTGTGTGTGTTTGAGTGGTAAGAAACCTCTGGAAATTGAAAGAGTGATCATTTTTGAGAAGTCATTTAGAAGACGTTTGTGTTGAATCATCTGTAATTAAACTTATAATTTTGTAAATTTATCTTGTTACATACGTATGCATTATATGATTTATATATCCAGCTTTTTAATGCATGCATGATGTTTTGTCAACTTATACCGCATAGATATTTCGTATACTTTATTTACATCTGTATAATTGAATTCATTAAATGTATCCATATACATTTATAATAAGAAAAGTAAAAGTGTACTGATATATCCATCAATGGTTTGGTAAATACCATTTTAGATTTTTAATATTTTTAGAAATCATAAACTTAATTACTGACAATATTTGCGGACATTCTTAGAATTTAGCATAGACAAAGCAGGAAATACGTTAAGCGATGCACGCATGCGTGTCGCCATATGACTTTTACTTGTCCTGGAATAAAACATATTCTTAAAAAATTTTGACTTTCAATTGACCATAAGAAAAAAACAAAACTGTTAGAGTACTGCAATATAAAAACAAAATCATAAAAAAACTGTATCATTGATTTGATGAAAACAAAAAAACAAACAAAAATAGTGAGTTAGCTTAAAGCAAAATATTTCGTGTAGAGTTTGTGAAGAGCTGTTTTTACCCGACATGTTATTAAAAAATCATGAGTTATGTGACATGGATCTAGAAAATTACATTCCTCTTATTTATGACATTTAAATTCATTCGTTCAGTGATTTGATATTTCTCCTTAACTTAACATTTCTTTCCTTTTCAGGCATTTTTTTTTACTTTTGATGTCCTTTCCGTGTATTTTGTAATATGCACCGAGGCAATTTACTAGTTTGTCGTAATCATCATTGTTAGAAACAAGCTGTAAAACTAATTCAATTGTAGCAAAGCCATTCATCTCGTTATATCTTAAAGAGGTCAATACTTATCAGATATCAATGTTAATATCTTAACAAAATTAATACGCCCAATAAGTATGCATCGTTAATAAATTACCTTTTTTTATTGATGATAAATTACCTATTTTTATAGAAGAAGCAGCTAGTATTCTCTGACTGAAGACTTAACGTTACTGTCGGTTAAAATATTGAGTGATACTGTGATGTTCAGGTAAAAATATATCATCACTTTTTGTTGGATTTTACACTATAAATACGAGCGTGTGTACGTTGTATAGTAAACTTTGAATGCTCCTGGTAAATTTTTCTCGCAAGCAATTTTGACGAACTCATCTGAGTGCGGGTAAAATAAGAAAACAAAGAAAAGGATTTAAAACAAAATGCATTTATATACGTGTATTTAACAAATTAATGGCATGTTTGCACAATGGAAATGAAATATATACATCAGAACTAGCTGTAAAAACTTCCTTCTTGTGTGTATTTTGTTATGCGTGTGTGCGAGAGTTCAGTTACCAGAGAACCACAGAAATGATGCTCGCCCAAGACAGGGAAACTATACCACCATGCGACTACATCTGAAATCAAAAAGCAAAAGGAGAATAGTGTCTATTTATCAACTTAATGAGCGCACTCTAAGAAGCCAAGCCAACAGGGGTTACCATCAGATATTTAAAATTTTTTCTCTTATTTTTCCAGGAAAATAGGTTTCTCATATTCACTAAGTGTTGTGATCCGTACAATAATTTTGTTTGAAGTCGTGTAAATCTTAAAAATCTTGATTGTTATTATTTTCGTTTAAGATGTAAAGGTTTTAACCATTTTAGGTTTTGCAATGTTGTTCACTTTGCTATTTATTTGTAATTAAACCCTCACTAATATATACCGGTACTATTCGCTTAAAGCCAGTTTCTATAAGTGATCTGAGGTAACTGTTGTATGCAGCTTATATAACAGCTGGTCATATATATACAGCTTATATAACAGTTTGTCATATGCCAAAGACAACTGAGCGATCATGTCTTAGTGGGCAGAAGATTTTCTCGCAGTAGGTTACCATTGCTTGCTGCGGTAGATTGGTTGCCCACCAAGGCTATAGAATCCAATCTGTTCAGTTATTTATTCAGGTATATTTAGAATTCATTCTGGGTCGATATCCACTGCTCTACAACGCATATCGTAGGATTATATATATATCTTACATTTTAATATATACATTGAAGCAAATATATAATTAGAAGGCCATATTAACAAATTAACAATATGATATTGCTATTTACTTCATGTAACACACGTTTGCGTTAATTCTCTTTTTATTTTTTTGAAAATTGCATGAAGTCCTGTCTTTTACTCTTAATGTGTATATATATATGTTTGTGTGTCTGTCTGATCGCGCAGATCGATACGTGTAATCAGTCAGTTGAATGTCATATGTGATAAACGTGTGGGTGATCATGTTTCTTCTGATTCATGACTAATTAGGCAGTAAAATTCCCCGCAGTAGGCTGCAATTTATTTCTACGGTAAATAGACTTAATATGCTAAACAGACGTAATATCAACCAGTTTAGTGCCATAAGTGATACACGCTTTGTGCGATTAGGTCTCAAAAGAGACATGACTGACTGGACAGAAGATTATCCTGCAGTAGGTTTTCATTGCTTTGTGCGGTAGACTGATTAAGCCAAGGCTATAGAACACAAACTGTTCTATTATTTAACCCATACCTAGAGAGAAGAGACGGATTATATTTTTCTAAGGTTATTTGTGTATAAGTGAATGCAAGAATTCAACTGGAATTCGCACTCGGCTCCACGATTTATTCTTCCGAGTCGATATCCACAGCACCACATGTCAGTTCGAGACATACATTGTCACCCTCAGTCAAACACAAAACCTGTTATATATATATATATATATATATATATATATATATATATAAATTTTCTATTAAAAATTTTACGCATCTATTCCTGCATATGTTTATTTTCTTAAACAGTGCAATTAATAGTAACCTAAATCGCAAAGATATAAAATGAATTGTTATTTCCGAAAACAATCAACGATATCATCTTTTATTAAGGAAATTATTAATTTCGTAATTTAACCAAATAATAATACAAACAAACAAGCACTCTACTTCCTTTTGGGAAAATTCTAGAGGTTCTAATCAAAGCCGAATTGGTTAATCTTATTGCAGGGACTTTTTAAACGACACACAATATTACATTCATTTCTGAAGGTCAACTGCTGATGTACTGACGGTAATTTAGGAAAGAGTTTTTCATGGTCCAGAAAAAACGGTGAATCCAGGGCTGTAGCTTTGGATATCTTGAAAACCTTGATCGGGTTTGGCATACAGCTCTTCTCTACAAGCTAAAAATTTATGGTGTTTCCGAACACATTTTTGAATTGATCCACTCTTTCCTGTCAAATAGAGAAATTTGTGCCATCCTGAATGGCGACGCATCAAGATTCTTTCGTTGTAATACGGCTGTAATCCTTGTTCCTACTCTGTTTTCAATATTTACTAATGGTCTTGCCGAGGGAATCAGATTTTTAATTTGCCATCTAAGCTTATGACACAATCATTTACTCCTGACTCTATTTTAAGGATGATGAGTCTGACAAGGTCAAAATGGCAGCCGACGTGCAAAATAACATCAAGTCCCTTATTAAATAAAATAAAAGATGTCTTCGTATTTTAAAGCCCCTAAAACTATACTTCTCTCTACTAAGCCCTCTCACTGACTTCCCTCAGCGTGACTGATGCTAAACTCCAGAAACGTAACCCGTTGCGCCTTCTCATGGTAACATTCTCAGCTGACATATAGTGGAAAAATTATATTGAATTTATTGATAAATCAGCTGATAAACATGTTGGTTCACTGTGTAGCGCGAATCAATTTTTCTCCCCAGAATCTGTCTTACATATCTATAAATCTACTGTTTATCCTTGATGCAGCATATAGTCCTGTGCCACAGTTATTTATCATGAGCTATTTGATAAAATCTAAGAAGAATCAGCAATATTGCCAGCCTTGATTTTGGCACTCGGCTTCAGCCAATTTCCTATTGCTATCGCCTTCTTTATATATATATATGTGCAGTATTAAATTATCGTCTAGATTGCATCAATTTACAGTTGAGCAAGCGAGATGCAGTCTCAGCTTCTTTTATCGCACTTCTCGTTTGTGGAACGTCTTTCAGGCTCCATGTTTCAAGCCAACTTTAATCTGCAAAATTGAAATGCAATCTCAATATCTGTCTATTGCACTTCCCCGTCGGTTACTCTTTACTCTTCCCGCACATTATTAATGTTTCTATTTCTAATTTTTTCACTCCCAGTAATCGTTTCATTCCCATACAGATGATTTAATTATATTGATGAAAGTTTGTATGTCATCACCAAATGTTTTCAGCAGAAATTAAAAAGTGAATTGAAACACGTTTCAGATTTACCCAGAAAGTACATATCAGTCTTGAATTCACTTTCCCTTCCATTTAAGTGTCTGCCATACAAGTCATCAAAGCCCTAACTGTCCTGCTACATAACCCATATTTGGAGGAAGGTAGATTCGTGTCTGTTCGAAGTATTTTAACGCAAAGTAAATGAAAATTTACCAATCAGAACGTGAACTTAGCCTTTAGTTTCCGCGCTGTTGACAGTCACACAAGCCGTGCTTGATTACACGTACACATACATGCCGCTTTATATTTCTGTCATTGATTATATATATATATATATATATATATATATATATATATATATATATATATATATATAGTTAATCAGTTTTTGGTTATAATTAAATTAGAACAGTAGACAGTTGTATTAAAATGTGCTCAATACATAATGAATGACTTTTGAATATTTTTCATTTCGAAACCAGTTATTTACGCAACTTTGGTTTTAAACTTTCCGCAATTTCAGACGATTTATTATAACTGATTCTCCAACGTTTTCAAACGTTTAACTTAAGTTTTTACGAACGCGCAACTGGAAGTTTGAAACAATTTAAATTTTCAAAATAAGGGCGGAGTTTTGTAAGGATCTTAGACACTTTCATCCAAGTTTGTATTATCCTAAAATAAATTTTCTGGTATGATTATATCCGGACATCCTTTCGGATTTTTTATTCAGTACGTTTTTTTGCTCTGATAATATAGCAAACCTTTCTTCTTAGCACAATCTGTAAATATCACCACCGTTCTAAAATTTGATATATTTTTTATTATACTCAATATTATATCAGAGTCTTTGCCGCTTTTTATTTTTAATTTCCACACGTAGTGATCTAGTTAGGAACGATTTTTGAGATTTTCTAGTTTAAATGTAGATTAGTGATTATGACATCTGTTTACTTTTGTAGATCCTGAGTATGCTTTTATTTATTCATCTGTATCACGTACTTCTGCCTTTAAACAACTCTTTTTATTCATTGTTTTTTTTTTACAAAATCCGTCAAGTGGGCACTTATTTTAGACTCAGAGTTACGTTCTTTATTAAGAATATTATGTTGCACGTTATGTTTTAGGTTTCCGGCGTTTTGTTTTGTTTTGTTTTTTATATAATTTTCTAAATCACTAGCAGTGCTATTTGATTTGATTGTATTTCTATTACATATTTCATGTAATACCGAGTTTTTAGGAAAGTGTTTATTAATTCTTGAAAAAAAACCTTTCCCTATTTTTATTTTACTTCTAAATTAAACTGCATTATTTTTCATTTTTCGGTTTAACTTTGATTTATATTCTAATTTGTTTTTTTATGGCCACTGTTATTTAAGGTCTTTTCAAAATCTTTATTTTCTTCGAAGCTTATTTTGTAAGAGGAATATTTCGAAAGTATGTGTTTTTTTCTTTTAGGGATGCGTTTGATTATGCTATCAGGATGGTTAGATCTAGTGTTTACATATTTTAAAGTTGTATATGATATATATAATTAGTATTATATTTCTATTATAAGAAGCTATAATAAAAACGTTTTACATCACTACACAAAAGCTATCTTGTTTAAGTATAGTTAATTGTACTTTATCAAGCTATGATTTTCACTGGTGTTGGAAATTATATTTATGAAATTAGAAAAACAATTCGTTTTTCTTTTTTCAGACAGTTAAGAGACCATAAGGAGAGAATTAAGAATGTTCTTCTTGTGGTTAAGACTCTATTTACCAATAGAAAATTAAGTCTACGTTGGATGGGTAATGAGGCTAGAGTGTGGGGTGGGTGAATGAATTTAGGAGGTCATGATATCTTAGTTTTTTAATTGTTTACATTATATAATATTTGATGATGGAGGAAATGGTACCATTGAGTGTGTCATATATTTCTGACCGTGTCGATCTGTTTGTGAAGCCCCCTACTTATAGAACCTCCTACCTCTACCAAAAAGCTGACTGGGATGCTTTTCACGATTTCCTCTGCGACGTCCCTTGCGGAAAAGTGTTTGACCTATCAGATGATGACTGTGCCTCTGAGGTTTCGTCATGGGTGAAAGCTAGCATTGATGCCTTCATACCCACCAGGAAGTATTGCTTAAAACCTAATTCCTCTCAGCCGCCATTGCCCACAGGAACCATTACTTCCGTCTATTCCGGAGACAGCCAACTGATCACAATAGGCGCATGTTCACATCTGCTCGCAATGAGTGTAAGAGAACCCTAAATGACGCCAAACAGTTGTTTGCTGAGAGAATGCGACAGCACATAGCTGACCGCAAGTTCGGCTCCAAGTACTATTTGAGGATTTGTAAACGACTGCTCAACAATAGGAAATCCTCAATACCTCCTTTAATCCATGGATTTGAGGTTCTCACGTCATCTGCGGACAAAGCTGAGTGCTTTGCCCACAGATTCTCATCCACCTCCACATTCGACTTGTCCGGAGTACACCCACCCGACTTTCCTACTAGAACTGAGGCCAAACTGCACGACATATATATTACCCCGACAGTAGTATCCAGAGTAATTTCAAAACTCGACCCCCATAAGGCGTGTGGAGACGATTGAATTCCCGGTGATAGTCCTTAAGAGGTGTGGTTCTGAACTTTCCCCTTTCCTCTCTAAACTATTTAACTACTGCCTTTCTGCTTCCTGCTTTCCTGCATACTGGAAATTCTCTTCAGTCGTTCCTGTATTTAAGAAGGCTTTCGACAGGGTTTGGCACTCTGGCCTCCTATGCAAACTACGCGGTTATGGTATTACCGGTCGCCTGCCTGACCTAATCCAATCTTTCTTAAATAACCGCAAAATGAAGGTCGTTCTGAATGGGCGTGCCTCTTTGTCCTACAGCACGAATGCTGGTGTCCCACAGGGCTCTATCCTGGGCCCGACGCTCTTCCTTATTTTCATCAACGACCTCCCAGATGAGATCAAGTCCCAAGTAGGCATCTACGCAGATGACACTACAATATACTCCCGCTCCAGTAAGAAACGTGTCGTAGTGGACAGACATAATCTCGCTGCTGACCTTGAGCGGGATCTACACTCTGTGGTGAATTGGGGCAAGAAGTGGCTTGTCAATTTCAATTCATCTAAGACCAAGCTGTTGCCTGTCAACCATTACAGGCAACCTCTTCTGCATCCCATAAGCATGGACCAAGTGATTCTCTCTGAGAGTAATACACTACGCCTCCTCGGACTTACCCTGTCCTCAGACCTCAAATGGAACCACTATATTGAATCCATAGCAAAATCTACTGCTAAGAAGGTTGGGTCACTATGCCGATCCAGGATGTTTTTTTCCACCTGAATCCATCCTGAATATATGCAATTCAACCATCCGTCCGTGCATGGACTACTGCTGCCATTTATGGTCAGGTGCCCCTGCCGTTCTCCTCAGTGTTCTTGACAAGCTCCAAAGGAGAGTCTGTAATGTGATAAGTACTGATCTGGCGACTCCCCTGCAGCCACTTCCCCATCGTCAAAATGTGGCTTCCCTTTGTTTCTTCTATAAATACTTTCATGGCTTCTGCTCGGATGAGCTTAAGTCACTGATGCCTCCTCAACAGATGTTTACTCGTGCAACCAGACTGGCAACTGGGTCCCACCCATTCACAGTCAGGTTAGCCAAATGCAGACGACAATTCTACTCCTGCAGCTTCCTCTCTCGCACTTCCCGCCTGTGGAACTCGCTCCCGTATTCTTGTTTTCCTGACGGCTACAATCTCCAGAAATTTAAATGCAAAGTCAATACTCATCTATTTAACCACTGGATTCTAGCTCTCTCCCCTCCCCTGTATAACCTTCCCTTTCTCTCCACCTATGTATCTGTCATCGCACCTGCTTTCTCAGCTTTCTGTTGTTCCTTTCTAACGAGTTTGTACTCCTCACTCTTTTCTAATTAATTTTTTCACATTTATGTAACCCCCTGCACATCAGTGGCGTTTCCGCCTTGCTCGGGGTGAAATGATTAAAAAAAATGTGTTTTAAATGTGTTTGTTGATATAATTAGAACCTTAAAAAGTCTATATAGGACGCATGTAGTACTAAATAGGCGAAAAGGCATAGTATAATTGAAGTTAATTCAAACAAATACAGTGATAACCAGTGCATGGTGGTCTCCTTATATATTGACGCACTAATATCTGTCTCATGATATTATGTAATTGTTTTAATAGCACATTTTTAACTATACTAAGGTGAACCATAGACTATGTTGGCAAGTTACTGTTAATTAGCTTCTTTGATTCAACAGGGATTTTGTATAATTTAAAAACTTTTTTCTGTGAACACAGGAAACTTAACACTTGTTAAAGATTTACAAGTTTTAGTTTTTTATATTTTTCCATTTTATCATAGGGATTTTGTTGACTTCATTTAAGTGCCAAAAGAAAGGGTTGTTCTCTTTACTTACACCTTTTTTTGAAAAATAATATATGTTGGTACATCAACACTTAAAGATATTCTTGGTGCTACTAATGTAAAATGTTTTATCCCTTAGTTTTTCAATAGTCTCTAGGTAAACAATAAAGTATACATGTAAACATAGAGTGAAAAACTTATATTGTATAGAAAGTTATTCAGATTTCTACAAATGCTGTATTGATATCATCATCTTAAATTTCAAATCAATATAAAACTCAGTAATAAAACCATTGTAAAATAAATAATTATGCTTTTTAATAATTCTTTTAAGGTTATCAGTACGGTATCGATGTCCAATATATTTTCCGTCGCAAACTGAATTTTGAAGGCCAAATATGTATTCTGAGTAAATGGTATCATGGCTGAGACTAAGAACTACATTTATACATATATAGAGCAAAACCAAAATAAAAGGTCTGAAAACCTGATTTTGATTAGACCCGATAGAATATAGGGGTATCGATTTCCAATATCGGAGTCAAATAAGTCAACCAAGTATAAACTAACCTAAGTAAGTCCATGAAAACATATCGCACCCATCGGGAGTAAAATTGGAGAAAATGAGCCATATTGATGGTTAAATATCGATTTTTGTTCAGATTCGATAGAATATCGGGGGTATCGATATTCGATATCGGGGAAAATGGGACGTCTAAAATGATCTTTTAATGTTTGAGAATAAAAACTATAATTTTACCATGTTAGAGCAAATTCTGCAGCCAGAACAACGATAAAAGGGCTGAATTCCTGATTATGATCAGACCTGATCAGATATCGGGGTATAGATTTCCGATATCGGAGGAAAATTGGAAAAATACGTATTTAATTACCTGAGCGGAAGCCTAAAGAATACTTGTGTGAAGTGTTGTGAGAATCGGATAAAAAGTGTGGATTTGTATAAAGGAGAAAGGCAGAAAGACAGACAGACACACACACACAAACATCTTGCCTTATATATATATATATATATATATATATATATATATATATATATATTTATATTGATTGTTTACTACTTAGGTTTTTGTCCTAATAGGGTTAGACCAGTGCACATTTGTATTAAAAAGTGTTCTATACAGATATATTGTAGAACTCTTGAATATTTTTCATTTTTAAACAAGTTATTTCGCTACGTTGGATTTCACCATAAGTGGTTTTTACAAGCGATTTATAATAATGTTTAATAATAAGTTATCAAAAATCGTCTGAATAAACCACTCATGGTGGGATCCAACGTAGCGAAATAGCTCGTTTATAAATGAATATATATATATATATATATATATATATATATATATATATTGTGTGTATTTTGGCAGCATTTTTTCATTAATGCAGGTTTCATTGAATAATATAGACAAGTTTTGTCTATTAATTTTCTGTAGGATCCGTTCATACCGACTGATATACTTGATGGTGATGTCGTTGAAAGACAACAAAAAATCACAGTAATTGTTAATTTTTTTATCGGGTCTAAGCTTTCGGCTCACATAAGCCATTATCAAAGAGTAATTATTAACACACAGTAAGCATAGAACATTTAAGCTATTAACAATAAAGAGAATTGAATTGAAAATATAAGTCCATCCCTACCGTGGCAGATGGCCGAAGACAGTGACAAAATTGCACTTAAATAAAAATTCAAATATATTCCGTCATTTAGAACAACGCGGTTATCAATGCACACTTCTGAGAAAAACGCTTGTTGATAACACGTACATACTCAAACAAGAAATAACAAACAGAAACTAAAAATCCTCGAAGCAATCTACATTAAACAATTTAAACCTGGTTTGAATACAATCAATTTTGATATTTCCAATAACGTACTCAAATGTCTGTAATCAGACCAGGGACCACAACACCACTATTTTGTCACTATATGTGTGTGCATATATATATATATATATATATATATATATATATATATGTGTGTGTGTGTGTGTGTGTGTGTGTGTGTGTGTGTGTGTGTGTGCATGTATGTGTACACATGTATATTATGTGTATATGAATTTTTTGTATATAGGTGTGTACACACATATATATGTGTGTATGCGCATGTATATGTATATAAGTGTGTAATAAATTGAATGTATGTGTGTGTATGTGTATGTATATATGTATTCTTATTCGTAGAATTGTGTGTGTATATATATGTATGTATGTGTGTACTTCTATAGGTATGTATAATTGTAATTAATTTTTTTTTTACCTAGTGTTGTCTTTATTTAGTTTAATTTCAAATGACCTAATTTTTTTTAAAATAATTTTATTTTAAATCCTATATCTTTTTATTCCCTTTTATTTATAATTATGCCTTTTTAAGTAAAGGCCTTTTTCTAATACTTCAACGTTTTGGGGAAATTAGGTTTTTGAATTTGTCCAGCGTCTGTAATATTTTAAAAAAATTTTTTCTTTAGTTTCGTTCTTTTTCCCTCCCTTCCTTCTTTTATCTCTCTTACAACCTTTTTTCCGTGTTGCTTAAACTTACGTCGATTTAACACGGCTGTCTGTTAATTTTTAGTTACATTCTCCCTTTTTTTTGCGAACCCAAACGATGTCAATTTTTTTCTTTTCTTATTTATTTGATTTTATTCTATCTTTTTCTTTTTCTTTTTCGTTTTCTTTTTCTTTTTCTTTTTCTTTCCCTTTGTTTTTATTTTTATTTTATTTTATTTTTTAATTTCTTTGCGATCTATTTAAAAAGGAAAAGTAGACTAATTTTTCTCCAGTTTCTGAAAGGATTTTTCTGTTGCTGAGGTGATGTGTTGTCCCCCGTGGGGATCTTCATATCGAAATGGCCATTCAACATCTTTGAATTAATCCTTTTTTAATATATATGTGCTCTGTAATATTTTATTACATGGAGCTCTCTTCCTGTATCATTTTTTAATATTAAAATAAAAAATTTTTTAATATTAATTAGGATCCAGTTTTTTGGAATTTACCTTCCTGCTTTTTTCCCTTGGATTGAAGTATCTGAATTAAAATATATATATATATATATATATATATATATATATATATATATATATATATATATATATATATATATATATGTGTGTGTGTGTATATATATGTGCGTTACTCTTCAAAAATGAATTGAGTACTTTCGATGACTGGCGTATGTATACAACACGTTAAAATTTCCTCTTCATCGATCTATGCGCCTATGGCTTAGTAGGTAGCGACTCCGTCTGACACCAAATCGGTCGAGTTTCAATTCCGGCCAGAAGCAAGTGGCTGTGTTTACCTGCACTGATGAGCTGCGAAACAGGCCTGTATCTGGAGTATAGAACTAATATATATATCTATTTATGTTAAGTTTTTCAGGTTTTGTATATTTACTTTAATTTAGACTTGTATCATAATTATAATATTATAAAATATTCGATGAAGTAATGTAAACCTTTTATATTTCCTACTAGTAGTATAGCCCGGTGTTGCTCGAGTGTAATGAAAGCTTTAAAACTAATCCATGGTCCTGGAGCTCAGAGTCAGCCTAAAGAATATTTGTGAAGTTTAGTGAGAATCGGATAAAAATTATGGATTTTTATAAAGGACATACGGACAGATAAACACACACACACACAAACCTCTTGCCTTTTATATGTATATATTATCAATTTTCTGCACTATTGTAAGAACTTCAACCTTGAAACTTCTGAATATCTTTTCTTATGTCTTTGACTATGAGTATATCAAATTTGATTAAAATCGGACCACTCCTTCCATAACCCGATTTTTTCGATTATCGATTTTCGATATTTATCGGGAGTACCTCGACACAAAGCCTTGCTAAGAACACTCGCAGACGCTTATAGTACAACTGTATAAATTTTCAAGAAAATCGGTTCAGCCGTTTCGGAGTCTATAGGTAACGGATACACACACAAAGACACACACCCATATACAGACAAAGTTCCATTTATAAATAAGTTTAGATTTAGATTAGATTAGGAATGCATGGTGACAGTTCGCAGATTAGAAATGAATTCTATAGAGAGCTTGGAACGCCTACATTTTGAACAATTACAGTATTTCATTCAATTAATATCAAATATATATTAAACAAACACACATGCCAGTGGGTGCATGTTAGGGGCGTCATTGGGTTTGAGCCTATAGAGCCGTGGGAAAAGACAGAAGTTTAGTGAGTCTAAACCCTGAGGATTTTACGAGCTGAGCCATATACTCCTAAAATGATTCCATTCTTCTGTTGTCAACGTGTAGCAGGGATTATCGTGTATCAATGCATTTCTCTTTCTTCCATATTAATGATAAAAGGATTTATTAGCTCGGCAATCGCACTTGAGAGTTTCATAGAAATCTGACCTGTCCTATACAGAAACAACGATAGCCACTTAAGGTAGAAGGTGAAAAATGCAGTGCAATATTTGGTATTTAATAAAATGACTGACATAGCATTGAAACGGTTTTCTACTTGTAAACAATTTTCTATTGACTTAGTCTTGTGCTTTTGAAATATGAAGATCTCGTGAAATTTACTCTGATGATGCGTGTATTGATCTTATCAATAAAATGCCTCTTGCATCTAATTGTTTCAGAATTTTTTCCTACTCGTTTTCCACCGTTTTTGTTTTTCATTTTAATCCCAGTCTGAGTATCTAAATTCTGCGCCCGTTGATCTCGTTGTTTTTTCTTTCTATATTTCTTCAATACTTTTTCACAATTAATAATATTTTTAAAATATTATCTTATTTGTTAATGCACTTTAATTAAAAACTGAGTATATTCAGAGAATAATAACTAGAGACTGTTTGATATCAGAATCCAACTTGTTCATTATCAAGATTTGTTTTTGTTCTACTGTAATATCTACTATTCTGCCTCTGTACCCTCTATATGTCTTCTTTTGTATTATTTATAAGCATTTCTCTGTAGTATCTATGTGTCTTCCTTTGTAATATCTATAATTCTTCCTCTGTAACATTTATGTCTTCTGTAATATTTATCAGACATCCTCTGATATATCTATGTCTACCTTTCTTCCATGCTGTCACAGATGGTGCAATTCCTTTGCTATTTACCTTGAGCTACTTGATAGAATCAAAGAACGAACCAGCAATATTATCAGTCCTGATTTGAACCTTAACCATCACTCCTCGACTCAGCGCTCTTTCTTCGGGCATCCACTAACTTGATTCTTTTCTCAAAAATCCGACCAGTGGAATTATCACCTGGTTGTTTGATTTCCTACAACCAACAAATTTTTAAAATAGTGTTTTCCTGAAACCACTTTTTTCTCAAACAGTGCTTTCACTTTCCTTTGCCTTCTGTGTAACACCTGGTAGCTTAGTGACGTTTTCTCCCTTATTGAAGGTGAAAAGATTTACAAAAGAAGGTGGCTCGTTGTTTCTACGCCCGCCGCTTCTCTTACTTATAATATTCTATTTGGGATTAATCTAAATATTTTTTCATCTGAGAAATTCATAGAAATATCAGCTGTACCCTACTTCTAGTAAGTATCATTTTCCTTGTTGTTCTTATTCTTTTTAACATTGTATCATTATTCAGATGTTCTATCTATGCTAGTTTCATTATTAATCAGCAAAACTACACTTTGTCGATTCAACATTCTTCGGATGAAATTTTCCTACATACTCTTCATCTTCATCTTCTACTTTTGTATGCTGTATCCCACCAGAAGATAGGCGATCATGGCTTTCCATAATCCTTATTACTTGTAGCCCATAACACTTCTTATCCTGCTATCCCATGCATCCTCTGCCACCCATCTGGTCAGGTTCATCAAATATGGTGCTTTCTTTTCCCTCTCTTTTTCTCTATTCGTCCTCTGAGCTTCTGATTCTTTCCTCACTATATGTCTCAGAAACTTCAGCCGTTTTTTCCAAATGTTAAGTATCAGATTCCTTTCGTGTTCATACTCTCCAACACCTCGCCGGTGCTCGCATGTTCTATCCATTGTATGCTCAGCATCCTTCTGTAAAACTACTTTTGCTACTGTTGCTTCAAGGCTTTCTTTCATTTTTGATGAGATTGTCCAGCGTTCGCTAACATATTGAAGGACAGACATCACATATGAGTCCAGTACTCCGTTCTTTCTATCTAGCAAAATTTTCCTGTCTTTCAATACTCTATTCAGCTTCTAGAATGTATCCTTACCCATGCCAATACACCTTCGGGTCTCTGTTAAAACACTTCTAAAGTATATAAGTTTTTGTACCTGCTTGAGTGTAATGTCCCCGACTTGTAGTTATCCAATATACACTGCTATAAAGAATATTATACACTACATACCAGTTAGAAAAATGTCCTTTTTATTGAAATTTAATTCTTATATATATGTTATAATATATGTTATTATTGTTGGCACTTTGTATTTGAAATAGACTACCAATTAATATTCATTAAATAGTGTATTTAATGTATCGGCCTTTACACGATAAATTTTAATACCGAAATCTTTTACAGGTGTCGAACATATGTCTCCCTCTGAAAAGAAAAATGATAGACTTAATACACAGTGTTTAACAAATATAGATGGTGAGTTTATTTTAAATACAATGTATCCACTATAATGCTTTAGGTTGGATTAAAAATAAATTTAATTTGAGAAAACGGTATTTATCTACACATGTATCACTATTTTAGCCTGGCCGGACGGAATTAATTAAATTAGTGATATTATTAATTGTGGCAAATAAGACGGGAGAATTTGTGTTGGTCTGTAATATTAATTTTTATAAATCGAAAAGAATCAACTAAAAAAAAGTTGTTTGTTCTAATATGAAGGCAGGTAATAAAATTTATTATGGGCAGAGGAAGGTAAGGTGTCGCAAAACCCAAAGTCGAGAGATTTGACGAAATTTGATTTTGCGGGTGTGTTATTTGATAAACAGCCGAGTCCAAAGAAGTTATTGTTGACAATTGGAAATAGTTTGACTAAGAGAAATACAAGTGATGTCGGAACAAGGACACCGCAGATAAAAGAAAAAATATTTTAAAACAAAACATAGTTTTGAATTGTAAAAAATGAATTGTCCCAAATAAGAGAATATATTTGATCAAAGCAACAGGCTAAATTCCATGAGAATAAAATAAATTTTAAAACTTAATTTGAAAAGAATAATATCTTTTTTTTTCGGCATTAAAAGAAAAAACCGAAAGAAATGATGTCATCAACCAAGAAGCTGCTGTATTGGTTGAACCGGAGGAAAAGAACAGAGAGAAAACTGGCCAGAAATTAGATTTGCATGTTCGTCATCCTCCCACTAGTGAATGTTGAACAAGTATAAAAACAAGGCCCCGAAGGGGCCACGTGGAATTGCACCGAGCTGAAGCAAAGACAAATCACCGCCACTACCGCCTCTGCCCAACACACCCAAGACCAACTTTCGGCATTTTTCGTAAAGCTTCAGTGAAAAGCGAACAAAAATATTATTGAATCGTCACACACTTGAAAACATCGATTGGAGCGAACTGACACTACCAATCAAAAAAAAAGAATTAATGTTAAGAAACGAACGCTCCTCTTGGACAAAACTTCAACTTCGGTATCGGCTAAATGCAGATAAGGAGATTGGCGATTGTTCTATGTTTTGCTTCATTTTGTTTGTATATAAAGACTTTTTCCGTAACTTATTCGGGTGTAATTCAATTTATATTTGGTGGCATTTTCATTAATTTAAATGTGCGCGCGCGTCCAATCTGGTTCAAGTTGGTGAAGAGTCATATAGCAAGATTTCAGCGTGGTGACTTCCTTGAGATAAAAATCATAACGTGGGCGTGGAAGAACAACGTTGTAATAGTCGACATGAAGACCAGCTACTGAATCGAAGTCATCAACGGCAAGGCGGCGAGCATCAGTTCCCACACACATGAACATATACACACACAAACACATATGTATATATATGATGTTACAATCATAAGTCACCACTGAAGCCAAAAATTCTTAAAAATTATTACTAAGCTAACCAACCACGTGTAGAAATTAAAAGAAAAAATGGAAAAGATCCTTATCTAACTTGTAGTATATTAAAAATGGCCAGACATTGCAACGGTGGCGAGGTCTACAGATTGTTCCAAGAAAATAAATTAGCCATGCTTTCATTTCCAGAACAGTTGCTAAAATAAATGTCTGAGGTAATATCCGGATATAAACATCTTAGAAATATATTTTAGGCTCATACAAACCCGGATGAAAGTGTTTACACTATGATTTCGCTATCCTTGACCATCTCTCCCTTATTTGAAACTTCGGGTTATTTATTATAGAAGTTCCAGTTATGCCTTATGGAAATTCCGGTTATGCCTTATGGAAGTTCCGGATATTCATTTGAAAAAGCGTTGGATGATCATTTAATATAAAATGCTTAAAGATGCCGAATCGGCTGATCTGCCTAATTAGAATATAAATATATATATATATATATATATATATATATATATGTGTGTGTGTGTTTTGTGTGTGTGTGTGTGTGTGTGTGATACTTCGTTTATAGTAGCTAAAAATTGAGCCGGATTCAAATTCTGTTCGATCTGTTCACTTTCCATTACTATCCTTGTAAAAAGGAACAATTCAATCTTCAGGTTTTCATTAAACAGCAGTGCCTTCTTCGACAATCAGCTGTAGAATAAGGAAAACACAACAGGACGCCGAAACTAGCCTGAAAACGGATGGACTACGTTAGTCTGTCTTACCCGAGACATACAACATCACCGACAGCTGCAAGTCATGTGCTATCCCTTCAACCCTAATAGGTTAGTAAAATCATAAAGTGACAATATTAAATGTGTTTTCGAGGTTTTAGCATTGATATTAGTTTGCAATGTACAATTTTAATTGATTTCGATCTGTTGAGTTTTATTCCTTAAGCATGATTATTTCAAATATGTGAATTTCTACTGATTTGGATTGAAAACAAATATTGATTCTTAAGCTGGGATTAAGTTTTGCCATTCGAATCTTAAAAATCGAATCAATAAACCTTTCCACATATAGGTAATTGATTTTGGAAAATAATAAATTTATATTCATGGTAAGTAAGTCATTTGATGTTGCAAATCCATCAACATCAATTAAAGTGCAAATTTCTTTAGAAAATTCACTTGGATATTCAGTTGTAAATATGTTTTTAATAAAACGATTGTTAGATTTTTTCTGTGTGATTTCCCTTTACAACGTAACTGTCGCACCGTGTTGATGTGCATGAGCCTCCATTTTCGTTTCAATATAAAAGCATGGTGAATGTACACTTGCCAGCTAATCAAATTTCAGTTCTTAAAACTCCTATATCTTCAATTAATAAAATTGTAAAATTATTACTGCAGTTATTCGGCTTTCTATATTTTCACAAAGCTTTGGCACTGAAGAACAGAATAACAGGCATCATAGATTTATTCTGGAGTTAAAATCAAAACTGTGAAACATTCCATTTGCTTTCAGCTTACTGTTTATTTTGTTTATAGTTAAGTTTTATACATGTTTTGTAAGTTTAAACTCATTATGAAAGTATAGTAAAGATTTTACTGGTGTGTGTTTACATATAAATGTAGCGCAAAATCTGCCTATATTTCTGAGATGAGGTATTGTAAATAATTAGACTGTTTACATTGAGCGGACTTTTGTCCTCATCTTTACAACGATTCTACCGGTGTACGCTCTAACTTTCTTCAGGTGATTGGAAATTCGAACCGAAGTGTTTATTTAGCCCATCGAGATAGATTGTTCTCGTTCCATGTGCCATGCCTTATTGGATATCTCAGTCTCAGTTATTTCTTTAACAGAACTCTGGAAATGCTGTGGGCAGGATTGAACTCACAACTCCTTGGGTCAAGTTACTGGATAACTTCAACCACTCAATGTACCCTAGTAAACAAATAAAGGGTTTGGTTAAAAATTCAAGTCATCTGATAAAAACCGAAGTGTAGAACGGCCGAAGCTTTGTGAATATGGCAACAATGACGAGGACAACATTCTGACCAATGTAAATAGTGATAATGATTATAGCTCTGATTGCACAATTCTTACTTGACTTATGTTGACATTTACAAAGTTGTTATTTTTTATTATTTTTTAATCGTTTCTCTCTAAGCAAGGTGAAACCACCACTAGTGTTCAGGGGATTACCGTGAGTGAAAAGACTGGGTACAGAAGGTATTGAACAAAAGATAAAAGCTAAACGAGAATCAATAAGATAAAATGTAACAATTGATGTTGCATTTAAATTTTTGGAGATTGAAACTATCAAGGAAGCAACCAAATGGAAGGTAATTCTACAGGTGGGAATTGCGTGAAAAGAAATTCGATATAGAAGTACCAGTTACATTTAAATATTTCAGCAGTAAAAGAGCGGGACTTAGATGCCAACCTGATCAGTCAGTTAAATGCCATACGTGAAACACGCTTGGGTGATTATGTCTCGAAATAGATATGACTGACTGGGAAGAAGATTATGTCGAAGTATTATTTCATTTTTTCAATTCTTTGTTGACATTTGGGCAACGCTACTTTAGAATATTTATTCTTCAATGTACCGTGTCCCTTCATGATGTAGACGATCTGCTAAAATGCTCGTTAGGAAGGTTTCTGCTCTGATTTTCTGTCACTGTTGTCTTCAGTGTCTTGTAAGTCTGAAATTTTCCAAATTTATAATATAACTAGAAAGTGAAATTTTCAATTTCTGATGTTAAGCATAGGAGAACATTCCAAAACTTCTTCATTGCTCACATGTTCAATCCATGATATTCTCAGCATCCTTCTGAAAAAACAGATAACTGTTGCTTCACAGCCCTTCATCATCTGTGATGTGATTGTTTGTCATGCACTGACATATAATTGTTCCGATATTACATAACAGTTACTTACTCACTTTTTAAACAGGGGGAAGATCTAAGGTAGACAGTGGTATATTGCTATGGCTATATTCCATGATTTATTTTTGTAACTCCCATAACATTAGTAGCGTTACATAGACAAAGTTATTCTTAGTGTGTGGGCTGTACGTAACGAGCCAATTTTTTGTATTTCTCTTTAGATGCGATTTCCAGGTATCTTTTCAACGTGCTGTTGTAATTTTTTTACAATTCCAAGCACACCTACAATAACAGGTTCTATTTTAATTTTCAATTTCCACTATTTTTTTTTTCGATTTCCAAATATTTATACCTCGATAGTTTTTAGATTCCTTGGTTGTTATGCTTCAGTGCGCTGGTCCAGCCGTATCAATTAGTGGACGAGTTATCTCTTTTCTGTCTTTGATTATTAAGTTCGGCCTATTTACTTCAGCCTTCCTGTCTGTAAAAATAGTTTAATTCAATAGTATTGAAATGTCTTTTATTTCTGGAACTGTACTGGGTGATGTTCATACTAGTGTTAGTTAACATACTTTCCAAAGTGTTGGCACATTGTCCAGTGTAAATATTGTTTCACTCTATCGTGAAATGTTTTTATATTCATTTGTGCAAGTAAAAGCATCCTGAAATTAGATGGACTATTGATTCCGGATGTTTTAAAGTGAACCTGCATCGAATCTATACTATTATACATGATAATTGTCCAACAGTTCCTGCTTTGGTGGTGCAAGAATAAAAACTTCCATTTCAGCCTTTAATCCCGATGCTCGTAACAATCAATGAGGGTTGAATTTATCAACATCGGCTTTACTGGAACATTCTGGATACTGACCATCCAGAGGTGTGTCTTGCCAGCGTTGTTCCATCTGTTCAAAAGCTTTATCCTTGGTGTTATTTTCATAATATTTTCTGCAACAGTTGCTTCTTTGGATCTACTTAGTTTTTTACAGAATCTACTAAATGCCTATTTCGCTTCTTTTTTTTTACAATTGACCCTTTTCTTTCTCTTTTCGTGTTGTTTGACTAGTTGTATTTTCCAGTCCTTTGTTGTTTCCATGTATTAATATGTTAACAATCCAATAGTTGTTGTCTTGTATGACGATTCTAGCTGAATAAGATATAATCTATCTTCTTTACGGTGTATACACAGATGATATGCATCTAACTTTGGATGATGCATATTATCTTTAGAAAGAAACATTCTTGTCTTAGAATGTATTCGTCTCATGTTATTTAGAGTCCGGTTCTGTATATTAAAACTATGGTGAACGAATAGGATGGCAAGATGTATTGACCATAATTATGTTCTTAATCAATTATACACTTTTATAATACTCTTTTTGCACCATTTATTCAATTTTGTATGGTGAATTATTTCCTCTTGTTTATAAAGAGGTACTTATAAGCTTATTTTTGTTCTAAATCTTTTATTATTAGCTCATGGTTTAAACTAATAGAAAGGGTTAGTTACAGTGATTTTCGTAAAATTGGAGCTTTAGCACATTTATCAAAATCGAATTCTTTTTAATGTAATCCCTGAAACATTTCCATGCTTATCGAAGACCTACCAACTTAATGTTATTCTTAAAAAAACAACTTTAATTCATTCGTGTAAAATAGATGTGTTATTCTTATTTGAGATAAGTTATAGCCATATTCTGTCCTGTTCAGCTGGACAATACAAAATAATAAGTGAGACAGAGTCACCTATCAATATTTTACATTTGATGGTTATTTTACCAGACTTATAAGCTCCGTTTATATGATTGAGTTGAAGTGTCTTTTTTCAAATCAACATATTTTGCTTTTTGAAATTGATGACTACGGGTGATACCTTGTACATGTCGCGATCGATAAACTGTCGTCCAACTTACACTGAAATGAAAATAACATTGAGATCTAAATTTAAAAGTTTTATTTATATTTACTAAAATTACACAAGAATACGTTTACATAAGAGAGATTGAATTTATTTAATAAAATTTCTATTGCCTTCACCCATGACCTCCAGATGATTTCAGAATCTCCTGCTTAATCTTCTGGATAGTATTTTTGTTTAAATTTCTCATTGCTGCAATAACCCTAACTTTCAGTTTATCGTTGGTGTTACAACGAGTTTTGTCGATCTTACTCTCTCGTTCAGCACTTCTTTACACATAATAATCAAAGAGTTGCAGTCTGCAGAGTTAGGTGGTCAGATTTAAGGGTGATGTGCTCGGAGAAATTATCTGACAGCCACGACTGCGTACTCACACTTATGTGGCATGTTGTAGAGTCGTGGTACCAGACATATTGTCTTCCAGTAACCAAATGATTGTCCCAAGACAGCACTCGCTACTCAAGGCACTTGATACTAGCCTCTAAGTTGAGTGTCAGGCCTTGTGATAATTTGAATGGAGGCATAACGTCACCATCACTAATGATCACTCCAAACTTGCATAATCATTATTAGACTCATTCACGTCTTTCTGAATCACCTGAGCCTGTCTGTAGATTGATACCCCAATACTCTGAAATGTTCGTATGGAAAATTTCAGTGGGAATATATCGGCTCCTTTTCAAATATCTGGTGGTGTGAATTGTCTTATGGTGATTTTTTTCTTTCAGATGAGGCTCAAATACTGGCGACAATTTACACATTGCACATTTATTTAATCACTTACACTTATCTGTCCTTGCAGCACTGAGACTTGTCTTTCTTTTGAGGCGGATTTTCAAAATCATCCTATTAATAAGTTATTAGCCTTTACATCCAAAAGTGCCACGTTTGAACACTTTCAGTTTAGGAGTTAGTATGCCATTTTTTCTAAGAAGGAATAGGTCTTTTTGTCTGAAATGATGCCAACATTTTGTAAGTAGTGCGAAGACATGTAATTTCTCTGTAGTTTTTAGGGAAATTTCTGTAACTATTGTTGGAGAGAAGAGAAGTATTTTCGTTTGGTTAACTATGCCGGAATTTTAGTAAGATGAATGACAATTTCTGGACGTTTTTGTCATTTTTGTGTTCTGTATTTAGATAATAAAGACCAAAGTTAGAAAATTTATCTATTCCTGGAGATTTCCAGTTGTGAGCTTTTTCACATTCAACATACTTTTCTGTGATTTCCGCCTATGCTTTTTCTGGTTTAATTTTTATCATTTCTATATCTTGCATTAATTTTTATTCTTGGCCGACTTAGGAGATTTTTGTAGCCAAGCACATGCGCTGATTCCTTAAGTTTTCGTATTTTCCAGTCTTCTTATCTGTTTATTATTCCATCTTTATACTACAGGGGGCGGTGTTATTTATTTTCGCTCCATATGTGGTTAGTTGCACCTGATCTTTTTATTTTCCCTCCTATTACAGCTTTGCTGTATTCTAGCATTTTTTATCTTAAGAGGGAATCCCTTTCTTCTTTATATTTTTAACCACAGCTGCATGGGATGGCGTAAACACACTCTCTATTAAGTCTAGGCGATTAGCATTGATTGTTCTGTATGTGTATATTGTACAGGTTCTATTTCGGTAATCTTCGTAATGTTCATACTATTTTCTTACAGTTTTCTTCCTGTAAAAGTTGCGTATTTTCTAATACAAGTATTAGCTCACTGCAGAGTTTCCTATTCATTTAATACTAACAATGTTTTACCTGATACAAAATAGTCAATTATTGCCTTATATTTATCACAGAATCTGCATTTGGGAGTAATTATCAACACAATTCTTCAATATATGTGTTTAGTTATTTGTAGTTAGAAATCATTTTTTCTGTGCAGGAAGAATTAACCCTTCCGTTTCAGCTTTTAACCTTACGTAACCACTAATAAGTACGTGGTTTACCTACATCAGTTTGTTTTTTTGTACGTGTTTTTCTGACATCAAGCTGTTTAGTACGAGAAGAGTATTGATCATGACGAGGTTTATCTTTGCATTATTTCTGCATTTAGTTCACTGAATTTTATTTCTTTTTTATGTTCTTTGCTGCTGCAGTAGGTGTATGATGGTTTAAATTATACTTTTCCACCCACTTGTATTTCTTTTTTTATTTTGTTGGCTTCCTTTATGACTGAATAAAGTTTCGTATTTATTTTATGTTATTTGGCACAGATCATCATTAAGTCTTCGACAGTTAAGGTATCTTTGTTGTGGTTTTGTAAGTCGCTTCTAGTTGAAATAACCCTCTGCCTCCTTCAGAAAATGAATATCATAAAGCATGCGGTGGCAAGTGTGAAGTTCTCTTGCATTATTATTAATATTATTATTACTATTATTATTATTCATAATAATAATAATAAGATATACTTTCTTAGAAAGAATACGTAATAATTTATTTATATACATTCGTTCATTTATTTATTTATTTTTAGATAACCTTATTCTCGTTGGTTTAATGAAAGAATAACACTAACAGAATACAGTGGGCGAACAAATTATTATTTTAAATTTTACGGTAGTAAACTCAAACGTATGTCCACTTTTTCTTTTCTATTAAATTTTGAATTTTTTTTTATCTTAATTATTTTTATTGCAAGGACTATTGATGGGAGCAACAATTTTTTTTCTTTTAACAATACTCTGTAAGTGCAGTGATGTTTTTTTTTCCTTTGAACGGCCGTTACTTCCAAGTTGTTTGTTTTATCAACCATCGTCTCTCTCTTTGATTTTTTCTTTTTCTCTATATGAAATTCTGTTTTAATATAAACAGGAATTTTTCTTTAGATATTATTTCATTTTATTGAATTTTTTTTTATGAACTTCTGTTTTACTATTTTAATCTATCTGTTTGTTCTTTAAATGAACCTAATAAATAAAATCATCCGTTTTATATTTCGTTTAGCTGTCGATATTTCGTAATAAAATTTTTTAACTATTATAATTTTTTTAAAAACAAAAAACAAAACAAAACAACAAGAAAATAAATTAATCCGATGAAAAACAATTTCTACGGTATTATTTTATAGAAAGACTACGTATTTATTTATATATTTATTTTTATTTATTTATTGATTTAATTTACTTATTTAATTTATCTTATTCTGATAACCCTATTTTCGACCAACAACTTTATTGAAAAAATAAATGAATATAAAATGGACGAACAAATTATTACATTTTTTATTTTAAATCTCACAGCACTAATAAACTTAAACGTATGTCAACTTTTTTCCATTAATTGTTTTTCTTTCTTTAACAAAATACTCTAGTAGTGATGTTTTGTTTCATTGAGCCGTTGCTACGCCAAAGTTTTTTTGGGTTTTTTTAACCAGCGTCTTTCCCGTTGAATTCCAATCGCATCTATGTCAGCTGTCACTTGGCAGCTCATTTAGGAGAAGGAAAACTCCGAACAACAACCCGCATCTCAAGGTGTTAATCGTGCCGAGGAGTGAATAGCTACTGCGTTATGAGGTCACAAACGATCCCCTACAGGCTTCGGCACCCTGTTTGTAAAAGACCTTTACCCAACGTGCCGGGCAACTTTGGGTGGACTTTTGGACCAGTGCGTCACAGGTGGGAAAAATATGAGAAATACAAATAGAAATAAAAAGGCCAGTATGGCTCTTCCACTGGATAAACAGGGAGCCCGTCCTTCAGGAGGGAACCTACCTGAAGTCGAAAAAATGGCATAGCAACAAACTCCTACACAAAGAATGAATCTTCAGGTCCCCACAACCAGGATAATCCTAATGATGGTCCTGAAAATTCTCCAGCTATATCTACAACCGTATATTTAAAGAAAGAAAAAATAAAATGGTCTCGTGAGGAGTACAAAGTCGTTATGGCTGCATTTGATGAAGCGTTACTCAAACCTCTAAAAAACATGACTCGCCAAACATATGACATTTGGCGTGAAAAATTTGGTCAAGCAAATAGATAGTATATTTACGAAAATAAATTAGCCAATGTACGAATGTACATTATTCGTAATAACCGATTGACAGAGGCTGAAATTAATGAGATTAAAAGAATTGTAACCAGAAGGGGCGAATCAACAAAATATGAAAAGGAAGACGAATCAGAATCAGAAATAAAAAGTAATAACATCAAACAAGCCACAGGTCATAATGTAGAAACAGTGATACACACAAATTACTGTGAAGATAATGCTGTAAGTTTAAAAGTGTTGGAAAGGTGTGATCTGAGTCAGTTAAAAGACGAAAATAAAACGAGTTCAGAACACATCGAACATAATTATTTGACGGAAAATAAGAACAGTATACAAGAAGCCAAGGAAGAAATCAAGAACCATATAAGTCAAATACAAAATATTGCAATGGAGGAACGAGAACAGCTCCCAAAATTACAACCAACAAAACATAACCTCCGAACTATTAAACTCTACAATGCAGCACTCAAATTAATCTTGGATGAAGACACTCATACAAATCTCAATGAAGCAATATATGCATCAGCAATAGCAGCAACAAAACAATTGAACATCAAATTAAAAACAAGGCAGTGAAGATCCACCTTGCAAAAGAAAAATAGAAAAAGAAATCGAACAACTTAAAAGTGAACTATCTGTACTGGATGGACTGAGTAGAGGAATAAATGTAAGAACTAGCAAAAGCAGAAGAGTCGAAAGAAAATACAACATTAGAAATGAAAATGAAGTCCTATCAACTAAGGAAAAAATACAACTGAAGGCACAAAGAATAAGACGCTATGAGAAAAGATCAAGATTTTACAGACAAAACAAGATTTTTCAAACCGATGCAAAGAGATTTTACAGGGAAATAGGTAAAAAAAGAATTGAAGTGACATTCCCCCCCACCCCCAGAATGGAAGAAGTTACACAGTTCTGGGAAAAGATATAGGCTTGCCCTAAAGAACATAGAAAGGAAGTAGATTGGATTGCACAAGAGACAGAATGAATAAAAAATAAACCAGAACAGACATGGGCCGGAATTACAGAAGACGATGTTAAATTTGCACTAAAAAAAGCACACAATTGGAACTTCCCAGGTATAGATAAAATTCCTAACTTTTGGCTAAATTATTTAAATACAGCACATAAAAATCTCGCCAAAGAACTTCAAGAAATGGTTGACGATCCCACTAAAATTCCTGCATGGATGACCAAAGGAATTGCATTTCTTCTACCCAAGAATGGTGACACAAACAACCCGAAAAACTACAGACCAATTACATGTCTTCCGACAACATATAAACTATTAACATCTATTTTAACAAAACAGACATATTTATTCTTAGAAAGAAATGACATGATACCGCTTGAACAAAAAGGGTGTAAACGTGACTGCTATGGATGTAAAGACCAATTTCTTATTAACAAAATTATCCTGGAAAACTGCTACAGTACAAAGAAAAATCTTAGTACTGCCTGGATAGATTACCGTAAGGCATTCGATAGTGTGCCACATTCCTGGATTTTAAAGACTTTAAATATATACAAGATATCACCCGTCATCATCAATTTCATCAAACAATGTATACCAATATGGAAAACAAACCTTTACCTCAATCATATAAATGGAACCTATAAGTCTGATGAATAAACATCAAAAGAGGTATATTTCAAGGTGATTCTTTGTCTCCATTACTATTCTGCATATCATTAATAGCACTAACCAGTCAACTTAATAAGACAGAAAGTGGTTATAAAATAGCCCAAAAGAAAATAAGGCATCTATTTTACATGGATGACTTAAAGTTATATGCTAAGAATGATAATGAGCTGGAAGGACTTCTGCAAACTGTAAAATGCTTCAGCAAAGACATTGGAATGAAATTCAATTTGAATAAATGTGTTAAAGCTACAGTTTTACGTGGATCAATACAAGAAACATCCTCAATTAGCTTAGACCCTGCTGTAACAATAAAAGAATCGAAACCAGAAGAAGCTTATAAATACCTAGGTGTAAATGAGAGAGAAAACATTCACCATAAAAAAATGAAAGAAATAGTGCGTAAAGAGTCCTATATAAGGCTACGAATGATATTAAAAACTGAATTGAATTCTCAGAAGAGAGTTATGGCCATTAATAGCCTTGCAATCCCAGTTGTCCAATATAGCTTCAACATCTTAAACTGGACTCCAAACAATATCAGGCGAATGGATTCTAAAACAAGAAAGCTTCTTTCTAAGCATAAGATGCATCATCCAAAGGCTGATGTAGACCATCTATACATACCCCGTAAAGAAGGTAGAAGAGGTCCTATTCACCTGGAATTGTCATACAAGACAACAACTATTGGCTTACTAACATACACGGAAACAACAAAGGATTGGATGATACAATTAGTAAGGCAACATGAAGGAAGAAAGAACAAATATTCAATAATAAAAGAAGGCAGTAAACACAAACAAGATTTACAGTTAGTAGATTCTGTAGAAAAGCAAAACAGAAGCCAAGAACAAACTATTGCGGCAAAAAATATGAAAATGAAAGCCAAAGATAAAGCTCTTGAACAGATGAAACAGCGCGGGCAAGACAAACCTCTGCATGGCCAATATCCAGAACGTGCCAATAAATCCAATGTTGACAAAGTTAATATTCATCTTTGGTTACGTGCATCTGGATTAAAGTCTGAAACTGAAGGCTTTATTCTTGCAGCACAAGACCAAAGTCTTTTCACTAGAAACTTTCAGGCAAATATTATGCATAATAATATGGATCCAAAATGCAGCCTTTGTGATAAACACCAAGAAACAATAGACCACCTAATCTCAGGCTGTTCTGTGCTTGCCCCAAATAATAAAAATCGCTACGATAGAGTTGGGCAATATTTACATTGGACAATGTGCAAACATTATGGAAAATCTGTAAACAAACACTGGTATGAACATCACCCAGCACCGTTTACAGAAATAGAAGATGTAACCATTCTATGGGATCAAACCATCTACACAGGCAGAAAAATTGAAGCAAACAGGCCAGACATTATTGTTAAAAACCAGAAGGAGAAAACTTGTCTATTAATTGATATGGCTTGTCCAGCGGATTGTAACATAGCAACCAAGGAATTTGAAAAACTGTCAAAATTTAAAAACCTGGAAATTGAAATAGAAAAAATGTGGAAATTGAAAACAAGAGTTGTGCCAGTGATAATAGGTGCACATGGAATGATAAAAAATGGAACAAAACAACTCATTGAAAGAATCCCTGGAAACCCCAGCTTAAGAGATATACAATTTTTTTTATTAAGTACAGCCCACACACTAAGTAAAACTTTATATATGTAATGCTAGGGATGATAGGGTAGATAGAAAAACATGAAATGGAGCCATAACAACACGCCACGACCTGCCTTAGGTCTCCCCGCAGACTTGGTTGATAGTGAGACCAAAGCAGAAATCTTAATATGATGAAAAATGACATAATAATAATAATAATAATTCTAAATGCGATTATTGTAGTGGTCCAAGACATGCGGATGAACCGATTGTCATATTTTGTTCTTCACTACTTTCCAAGTTTTCCTCCCAGACAGTAAAACACTGCGCCTCCTTGGTCTCACACTTCCAGCGGACCTTAAGCGAAATTACTATATCGAATCAATTGCTAAATCCGCTGCTATGAAAGTCTGTTCTCTGTGCAGGGCCCGGAAGTTTTTTTCCGTCTGAATCTATCCTGCTCATTTATAAATCTACCATCCGCCCGTGCATTGAATACTGTTGCCATATCTGGTCGGGTGTTCCTGATATTCTCCTTGGGCTTCTCGACAAGGTACAGTGGAGGGTCTGTAATGTGATCGATACTGACTTGGCAGACCGCCTACAGTCTCTCTCTCTCTCTCTCACCGGCGCGACGTAGCTTCCCTGTGTCTCTTCTATAAATACTCCCATGTCTTCTACTCTGATGAACTTAGATCACTGGTGGCCCCTAGGTTCGAATTTGCACGAGATACTAGATTAGCAACTAGATCCCACCCTTTTACAGTGAAACCGATAAAAATTTATACTCCAACAGTTTCTTTTCTCGTACTTCCTCACTCTGGAATTCCCTTCCACAAGACTGCTTCCTCGACGGCTACAAACTCCAGGAGTTTAAATGTAAGGTCAATAGACACCTCCTACCACAATAACTTGCTTCCATTCTTTCAAACACTCTTCCCATCCTCCCAATTACCTATCACCCCCCTTCTGACATTTCCTATATCTAACCACTCTTTCTATTTACCTTCCCTATGTAGCCCCAAGCGCAATAGTGGCAGTGGAATGCCTTGCTTGGGGTGAAACGATTAAAAAAAATCTGCTTTGTTGGTTTTAATTTCGTTATCATTGGATTGTCATATTCTAAACTTTTTAAAATTTTTTTCGTTTTTTTCACTTTTTTATTTATTATTCTTTGTTATTATTATTGTTATTTTTTACTTGTGCCGGTAAAACAAAATTCCTTTTGTGGAGCAGTATTTCGGTATTTGATTTCTAAGAATTTAATATCTACCAGGTAAGGCATTTTAAGAGATAAAAAATGAAAACATGCTGTTGATAATAAAAAAAAGCATTAAGAATATAATCGCTTCAAGATGTATATTTCAAGGTTCCATTTTTTTGTTATGCGTCTTTCTATTTAAAAAATAAGAGATACTTTGACTTTTCTTTGTGCTCTAAAATGCCTTCATATAAGATTATTTTAGGTCAAACGATGTGTAACCACGAGTAGCTATTATTTATTCGATAAGAGATTCCTATCAGCGTAACTAAATACAACTGACAAAGCGTGGCAAAAAATAAAAAAAATAAAAAAGGAATAGGTTACACGTTAAAAGAAAACAGAAAATAAAGATAATATTCTTAAGAAATAGCCAAATAAATAAATCATGGAGAAAATTATCGATGAAGATCCATTGAACGGAACTGAATGAATGTCGACGATCAGTTCAATAGGTAGGCGGCAAAACGGAAGACATTCAGCATTTAATGATAAGACACCGAAGGGCGGGAAAATCCACTTCCGGATGCAAAGCGAAAGAAATGACGACGTTTAGATTTTTTAAGGACATATAAAACATTAACAGACTTTTTGCATATTTTGTTACTGTCAATTTATTTGCTTATTCTTGCTTCTTTCATAAATTTTTCCATCCTTTTTTTTTAAAATTTCCTCTTTTTATATATATTTCTTTTGCCCCAGTCATCAATTTTCTAACACCCTTTAGGCTTTCATTTTTCCTTATTAACTTTTTCGTTATTAAATGTCTTCATTCTTCTATCTTTTCTCCTTATTTCTCATCTTCTTTCATATTTTCTTTCTTCATCACATCTTTGTTTATTTTATCTCATTTTTAACCTACCCTCATTCTCTCTTATTCTGATATCATTCCTACATGAATTCTTTGAAGAATTCATTTTTTCCGTTTTCTTCCCCACCTCTTTTGTTTGCTTAATTTAACTAAATTCTATGTATGTGCTGCAGGACAATTCCGAGTAATGCTTATGAAAGCGCACATTGATTCATACGTACGTGTATCTATAGAGCTACATTATAAAGGATTTTTTTATAGATTCCCTTCAGTCGAAAAAAAAAAAGAAATAAAAAGTATCACGGATAATAACATTATATTCAGAATTCTTTCGGATTCAGAAGAGAGGGAATCGTTTGATGTTCGGCATTTGATAGGAAAGGAAATCGGAAAACGAACGAGGTGTAATTTGCCTTCACATTGCTTGATAAAAATCAACGAGTTGAAAAAACACTTCATGTTTGACTCGAAAATTTTATAAATCAATCTTAGGCCAATAGTCGGTTTAGAGCTACATTATCTAATAAATTATTATTATTTCATACTGATTTATTTTTTTCCGTATAAGAATGTATTGAACAAAAATTTCTGGATTCTACTTGACATCAGATATCCTCAGCACAATCGTCAGAATTTTTACGGATTTTGTAATATTGTTGTCTGCATAGATTCAAGTATTCCTGACACTGCTGTTACTCACATGTTCTTTATCTGCCCCTTTGACAAAAAGTAATCGATAATAATAAACACAACTGTCACCTTCATATAATTTATTTATTCAATTTGTTTTCAAATCTGTAGCAAGTTTCAAAGTTTACTAGCTTTCATCCTGTGCTTTTATCTTTGTATTAATGAAATGACTATGTTAAATATTGAACTATCCTCTAACTTTTACTTACAATAACTGAATTTGATTTCAAAAAATCTCAGTGGTCTGTCTTGTAGGACAGCTTGGAACCTCGTGCCTTTACCGTTAGTTTGCATCGTCCCATCCTTCTCGGTTCTAATGCTACTTGTAAAACACTCGTCTTAGGCAATCATTTATGATAAAAAGTGCTACATTTACTTCTATATTTGACACATTCCTATCTCCTATTAACGTTCGAACTATTGGTGGATGCTGTGTGAGACATCTGAGAATTGCACGTCTCTAGATATTTGCTGCATCCATTAGAACAAGTTTATATTTCAAATATCACAGAATTCGTCCTGTGATTTCTTCTAATTGGACGGCTAATCTAGTGATCTCATGATCAAGAATACAACTTAGACTGTATTATAGCATGCACAAATGTTAATTTTTTTTATTTTACACTGTTCTGAGTTGTGTTGTGTTTGTAATTTTTGTTTAATGGTGTATCAACTTATCCAGGTTAGTTAATGTCTAAATCAAAATATTTTGTACGCATTTTTTATCTGTTATATAATAAAGAATTTAGAAATACACGTTTTATTGATTAATCTATAACTGGGAGAAATTACTGGTAGATTCATGTCTTTATCAAGGATATTTGCGTGTAAGTGAATATAACGTATTTAATGAGAAACTGTACTCGGCTTACTAATCACCAATTCCGAGCCATTTCACTTTATATCATCCGGGCTTAAATAAATGAATAAATATTAACACACAGTAAACATAGAACATTTAAGTTATTAACAATAAAGAGAATTAAATTGAAAATACAAGTCCATCCCTACTGTGGCGGATGGCCGAAGACAGTGACAAAATAGTGGCGTTGTGGTCCCTGATCCGATTACAGGCATTTGAGTACGTTATTGGAAATATCAAAATTGATCGTATTCAAACCAGGAAGCAATCTACATTAAACAATTTATACCTGGTTTGTTTACTGTGTGTTAATATTTATTCTTTGATAATGGCTTATGTGAGCCGAAAGCTTAGACCCGATAAAAAAATCAACAATTACTGTGATTTTTTGTTGTCTTTCAACGACATTACCATCAGGTATATCAGACGGTCCGAAAGGATCCTACACAAAATTAATAGACAAAACTTGTCTATATTATTCAATGAAACCTGCATTAATGAAAAAATGCTGCCAAAATACACACAATATATATATATATATATATATATATATATATATATATATATATATATAGGCATGTTTCATTAAAAATGACATTCAAGATATTATGGTTAAGATTATATGTAATTTTTCATGTGATCTTATGATTCTTTTTCTCCTTAGGACATAAATTACATAATACTTGTCAAAATGATTTTTTCTTTGAGCACTTTCGACTATAATTTTAGCCATTATCGAGGATGGATGTTATTTAACGTCTAACAAAATATATGTGATATTATAGTTATGTGTAAACAGTGCGTATTACTCATGCACTTCACATGGTAAGCACGTTGTTAGCGTGTTCATAGTTAATATTATTAAGAGTTGTTTTTTTCTCTTTACCAACTATACCGCTATTACTATTAGCTTTTTTTTTTGCATGCGTATGATGCTATGATATTTGTGCTTGTCACAATGTTACAGAAAGGGTTTGGTATGTCTCCGTGTGTCTTTAAATCCAAGTTTGAATTGAGATGCATCTTGATTTCTCGAGTCACTTCCGTAGTTGTATGTCCGATAAATTATTTACAACAGTAATTAAGAATTACCTACGAAATTAGTTCTTCAAGAGACATGTAAACTCGTAAATAATATCGGTTTGCTGTAGTTTTGATCTTGTGGGTGAAATGTTTCAATTTTGTATAAAAGATGAATTTTTTCAAACCAACGGATGTTGAGTATGTTTGAATGATCTTTCGAAGTGAAAATTCGTTCTGTTTATAATTGCTCTGCGTTTGTTTTTTGTAGAAAATATTAAGATTATTGTTTTTATACGTTTTTTATTGTTGTTATTTGTTAACTTTGAAAGAAAAAGTCAACCAAAAATTTGAAAATCCTTGTTGACAATTGTTTGTTTTGAGTTATGATGTTCTTTGAAGAAAAGAGAGCGAGAAGATGAATCCTTTTTCACTCTCGTGTTGACATTTGTAATAACACCAATTTTATATATATGAGGACATTCACTAGTAAAATTAAGGTGACAAGAATTTTTACTGAGTTTTTATATCGTGAAGCAATGAAAGAATCATTACATGACTCCATGAGAACATCTAAGAATGGAAGTTTATTTTTTGGCTAAGCTGATACGTGAAGTTGAGGACAAAATGTTTTCAAGTGTAATTTTTAGATTATTATTTTCGCTTTTGTTCTCAGGTAAAATGACAATTCCATGAACGTAATGAACGCATAATTTTAGTTTAGCAATAATTTTTAAAAACTGTCTTTTCTACGTGGGGCATGTAAGAGTTAGAGAATTATCGACCAAGAGGGTTTCCCATTCTTACTCCGTGAGTTTGTGTGTAAATGTGACCTTTATGATCGTAAAAAGGGCCCTGGGTTGTATAAAAAGCACAAGGTTTTTGAGCATATTAATTGACAGATAGTGGTGAGATTGAAATATGTTTATATACAAAGTTGATGATATGTCAATGGTTCTCAACAAAAGGGACATTAGTAAATAAGTTTTTGAAGTCGTGAGACGCGAGAGTGCCTTGGTTTGTGGTTTTAGATTTAAGAATTTGAAGGAATTCGTTGGTAGACTTATTGCTATGAGTAGATAGGTATAGAGTGATAATATTACTCAGAAATTTTGACAGTTGTTATATGGGTGTAAGGATCGTAGAAATGATAGATCGTAATGGGTATCGGGGTTTGTGTATTTTAATTTAACCATATAAGTTTCACAGTATTTCGAAGTCGTATAATAATGCTCTCACTCATCAGATCTTGTCCGATTTTACTGCTGATACTTTTCAATATTTATTTATTTCGATAATGTTTTGAAACTGGTGTCATTTGTAACTTTTGTATCATGTGTATGTGCCATCTCGCACATGTCTGAATGTGTTTTTGTGTCTAAGTGTGTTTACTTACGTGTGCTGAGACATTCGGGCACTTACAGAATTAACACCAACAACCATGCGGGTAAATGTTTTTTAATGTACATTCGTTCATTTTTGGGGTTGCGGGGTGTTATGGATTTGTTGGTTGTATTTTTGCTTACCCCTTTGTGTGACGCAATGTTTATTGTTTTTTAACTTTTCTTTTTCTTTTATGATTTTTAATACTATATATATATATATATATATATATATATATATATATATATGAAGGTAGATTGATATTTCACTTTTCTTAAAAGATCTTACATACCGAAAGTTGTGCATGGACCTATTAAGTACTGATACAAAATATTAGATCATATACTTCAACGGATGTTTGAACGTTTGGCATCAAAGATCGCATACAAAATATACTGGAAATTTCTTATTTTGCAAGAGTTGGCCTGAATATTAGTGAGAAAAACAAATAATTTTAGAATTTAAATCATGAAAGTCATGTTATTTTATAAAAATGATATTAATTAAAGAAATGATGACTAATCTTGAAACTGAAAGTCTACCTTCCAACTATTTTCAGTGTCTCAATTTCTGACTCAAAATTTTGACTGTAATATGTTGATACCTTGCTTCAAAACGATATACAGTTTGTGAAGCTTCCGTTGTTAACTTGACTGCCCATTTCACGCCTTGGAAATGTGAGGACAAATCTGGCAAGTCAAGCTTGCTTCCATTTAGCAATGATTGCTGAAGTTCAGATTTAGAAAAATCTTCCGTCATTGGTGGTTCAGAAAAGCCACATAATGATAAATCTATCAATTGTGTCCAGTGTGTTGCCTTAAAATTAGTAATTGGTATTTCTTTTTAACCTTTTCTTGGTTGACTCCCCACTCCTGAAAGTATGTAAAAATTCATTTATTGAATCTTTTTAAAAAATTCCAATCTGTACTGCTTTAATAATTAAGGTGAAATTAGATAAAATCTTTAACATGATTCTATAAATTGCAATAAATTATTGAGTCATTGATATATAAATAAATATTTATTTAACTGTGGTGTTTCGTTTTGAGATTTCGTGGGTATGCAATACGAGTCCATAAATACATAAGGCTGATTACCAAAGTTAACTACTTTGCCTAGTTTAAAGGACCAGTTTTCCAGAAGACGTTTTTTTATAATCATATCGCCCCAGGCAAGGCATCTTACTGCCACTGTTTTGCAGGGGTTACATACGAAGAAAGTCATAAGAAAGAGTGACAGGTTATAGGAGGTGTCAGGACGTGGATAAGAAAAGGATGAGAATACTGATGAGAGTGAAGTGGACGGAGAAAGGAGCATGAGAGAGAAGATACAGATTAGTGAGATAGGAGATTAATATTGACTTGACCTAGAGTAAACATTGCCTCTAGATATAGCCACTGTGTATTCATACAGGAATCTTTGGTCGCAACTATGATCAAGTATTTCATTAATTTTCAAAATTGAATTTAGAGAACTGCTAATAGTGGAAAAAGATATTTGGGGTAAATTATGACAATCATTTGAGCATAATTTCCCCGGGGAACCACTGAATGCTGTAGTGCTTTTTGTGCAAACATCTTTGATTTTGAAAAGAGCTCTGAATGGTAGTTCATACTGGTGCAAAGAGCAACCAACTGCGTGAAGATTTTTTTCCTAAAATTGCAACCATTCCACCTTCAGAGTCTGTGTGGCATTAGTGTTGTCAAAAAGAATAACCTTGATAGTGTTCTCACTGTTGAATTCATGCAAAAAATCTACCACTTGCTCAACATGAACAGCACCTGTTGCACCACTATTAAGGAAAACTCTATGTGTCAGATATTTACTTTCATGTGGTGTCACCTTCGTAAAAGTTAAATGGCGTTCTGGTCCCTTAGTTTTTTTCATAGTTTTCTGTCCATTTTTCCCCACAATTTCCTTATACAGCAATGTGTCCTTACCCGTTCTCCCTTCAACACCAATACATATAAGATTTTCCACACTTTTATCATGTTTCTGTTGGGCAGATGTTTTTTTAATTTAGACTTTGCCCTATCAACTTTGCATTTATTTATAATAATATATTTCATAGTAATATTTAATATAAGAAGGCCCCTTTTTCTTAAACTCTCTATTTCCGTTCTACGTTTTTTATAGCACTTTTTTTTACTGGTCCAAGCTGGAAAGTATCCTTAGGCCCTATTTTGCCCCTCTGATCCTTTAGGTATTCATGATTCTCAACTGAAATCTGAAAAATCAGATTTTATTGGAGGCTCTGCTTTATTTGATGGCAAATGTGAACGTGAAAATTTCATTACATTTTACTGCGAGTTGAAATTGCAGATTTTCCGGGCATTTTTAATAAAATTCCCGAAAAAAATATATATGTAGTAGCAAAATTGAAATTCCACAAATATTTTTAAAATAAATTTGAAAAAATTTGAAATAAATACATTGAATTAAAAGTTACTTCCAAGATTAGCTCGTAAACAGGCTTTTTTATTAATAAATATTAACTTTAAAAATATAAGCAAATCAGAATAATTATAAAAGTTGTATTTTTTAATATGTAAGTCTTATGTTAATGAAAAATTCAAAAGATATTCGTGATAATTAAAAGCGTAAACAGTAAACAAAATAAAAAAACGATCGTTTAGGAGGAGGTAATTTCAAAAGGTGAATACTATAGAAATATCAAATGAATAAAACGGCATACGTAAATAGTTATTCGTATATTAAACTAAATATTATAGTGTTTTTATTCCTTTTTTCCTTTGATATTTTCATTTAATTTCTAAAAAATGAATACTACACTTAAAAATATCTATTATTAAGCGTATTGTATTATTTTCTTTTTGTTAAATCTCGGGTTTTCTGTAAGCGACACGTGTTTCCGGTGACAGCTAGAACCGCGATAGAAATCCCAATTTATTTCCTCTTTAAGTTTGATTGCTCAAATGAATACAAAGTTTTGAAGAAAAATATTTCTTGTGGTAACTTAACATTATTTTGCAACTTAAAATGTGATTTTAACAGTTCTAAAATCGATCTATATATATATATATATATATGCATATATGTGTGTGTGCGTGTGTGTGTGTGTGTGTGTGTGTGTGTGTGTGTGTGTGTGTGTGTGTGTGTGTAAAGATGTGCCTTTTCGGGTAGTAGATATCGTAAAGCCGAGTTCGGATTCTAGTTGAATTCATTGCATTCACTTACGCGCTAATACCCTTGAGAAATATATTAATCCGTCTCTACACCATTTAGCTATGGGTTCAAAACAGAGCAGATTCAGTCTTATCTACAGCAGAATACAATGGCAACCTACTGCGGAAAAAAATTCTGCCTAGTCAGTCATGTCTCTTTCGAGACATGATCTTCTGAGCGTTTATTATTTAAATAATATGTAATAAACTAATAATATTTAACAATTATTAAATATATTAAAATTTTAAAATTGAGAAACATAAATAATACTTAGAAATATTAAAATATATCATGTTATTTCAACATTATAATTGCAATTAAGTAATATATATTACATTTAGAGACATTGAAATACATTATAAAAATATACACATATAGTAAAATAATGTGTATAAATAAACATTAGTTGTTGGAAACTTTTATTGAAATTTGTATGTAAGTATTTTACTTATTAATTTACAGCAGCAAAATATAAACTATAGGAATATATATATATGTGTGTGTGTGTGTGTGTATGTGTGTGTGTGTGTGTGTGTATACATGTGTGTGTACATGTGTACATGCATACTTAAAGTGTGACTGAAAAGTAACCGCCTATCATAATTTCATTATTAGCTATCATTTTTACACAAAGCCACATGAGAGGAATGCCTGAAAAGTTTAAGATGAAGTTTAATTAAAAATTCGATAAAGACACCAGTTTTTGCTACCAGCTTTTCGAATTTCTTGATCGCATCAATTAATTTTACCAGAGAATCCTGTGTCGCCCTTCAAGTTCTTCTAAACTTTGGGTTTTGTATCCTTTAACCAACCATAAAGAAAAAAGTCACAGGACTTCTGGACTTCTGACTGACATCTCATACGTACTATAACGACAGATCCATCTCCAGGGAAGGATGTACTCAGCCATTCACATACGATAACAGCGAATTGTGGAGGACTGTCACCTTGCATGTCTTCAATATCTTCTCAAGCACTGATAACTGGCCAAATTTCAGCAGCATGTTAAGGTACCTTTCGACATCGATGTTATTGCAAAGAAAAAATGAACTCACAATTCTGTTCAAAGTCTTCTCGCACCTCATCTTTCTTTGGCTGATTCGGTTTATTTTGTATTCCAGAGATAACAAGACTATCTTCGACTTCCAAATAGTGACAGTTGTGACGGTTCCCAAACCTACCAATTTTAAATAAGGCTTCATCAGTCTAGACGATGACAGTGATGATATACGGTTACGTATTTTGAACGGAAATGTATTTCATGACTGTTATTCACACATACTAATGTTACCGACATATACATACACTTAATTTATCTATAGTTTAAATATGCTTGACACATAATTACTTACGCTTACATATCCTTACATTCATAATAAACATTTAATGATTTTATTATGCGTTACTAAACACACTTAAACAGACACAATTTTTTCTTCTACATTTAATATTCATCCATTGCTTTATCCCACCCGACACGTATCTAACCAATGAACCCATACTTCAATCAATATTCTGTCTCTTAGATTTTAAAATCATTCGTCTTTAAAGAATCTCTAGAGAAACTTATTAAAGTGAAAACAATTTTCCTACTTGTTCTTTACTTATTCTATTCATATATATATATATATATATATATATATATATATATATATATATATAGTCATCCGCAGACAGATCTGTTTCGCTGTATAATATATTGTCACGACATCTGTTCTTAAAAACTAATGGGTTACATCATTTACTGCTATGTACTTAAGCTTCTTCACACACATATTTTTATATATATATATATATATATATATATGTGTGTGTGTGTGTGTGTGTGTGTGTGTGTGTGTGTGTGTGTGTATTCTTCTTTTATAAATTTCTGTGATTCAAAAAATTTTGGTGTATTTATGTAATGAGATTTATTTAGTAACGAGCCTACCTCTGCCGTCAAAATTTATATATATATATATATATATATATATATATATATATATATATATATATATATCCAACGGTTTTTATTATAATATAGAGGATATATATTTTATTTTCACTACTCGACGAAATAATTTTTTAAAACTATAAAATAATAACGGCCTGTTACAGAGCAAACACGCGGCAAGTGCTTTCATACCTAGTAACAAATGTCATAACTGATAATAAAGAAAATGAACTGAGCCTACGCTGACTCACTATTGATTTACTTACCTTGAGTGTGACAAAATAGATCACACCATGTTTATATATGTATTTATACTCATTTAAATGCAATTATCGATTACAGTATTAGAATAATTCATTTAGACGCGTATTTAAATATACAATAATGATTTTACATCAGTTATGCTAACAGATGATGAAAATAAAAGGTAAGAAATTATTAGTATGGAAGGGATGCATAAACTAGAAATATGAAACCGTGAAAATATTACGTTGATTTCCTGTAATTTATGAGTAGATAAATAAAGAGGGTTATTATATGACAAAAGGTGAATTAATTTAAATGTTGTCTTTATTAACAACTGTGTTTCTGTTTTTTAGTTTTTATTTTTTTATTTTTATGTATTTATTATAAAGTTTATAAATGATAAGTGTACTCTCGAAGGTTGCCACTGCCAGGAATGGCCTTGTGATGGTCCAGACGTTTCTTGTTTAGCGGTAGGCAGCGGTATGGGTAATAAACCAGATCGCTACTGATCCATTTCTGATCTGGCAAAAGTTAAACCATCTCTTCGCCTCGACTATATCTCTCTTTTATGTGCCGTGTCTTTTTAAGACGATATTTTTAGGCGATCATGGATTTCCACTTTTATCACTTGTCGCACCTGATATTTTTCGTCTTGGCATCTCTCGCAAACTTGCTCCATCATCCACGTTTTCAAGCCCATCAAGTATATCTTACGTTGCTTTCCCCTGTTCATCTTTCCCTCTATCCGTCTTATGAATATTAGATTCACCACGCCCTCTTCTTTATTACCTGTCCCAGAAACTTCAACTCCTCTTTCTTGATGTTAAGCATAATTTTCCTTTTCGTTTGAATCCATTCTAAAACCTTGTCGTTGTTTAGCTGTTTGGCCCATGGTAGCCTCAGCATCCTTATGTAAAACCATATTGATATTGCTTGAAATCTCTCCTTCCTTACAAAGAATGTTCGGCATTCACTGCCATATAGGAGGACAGGTATTACATAACAATCCAGTGATCCTTTCTTTGTTTCCAACGAACTTTTCCTGTCTCTCAATATTTTGCTTAGCTTTTGAAATGCTTCTTTGGCCATGCCAGTTTGCCTTTGAATCTCAATCTCACACTTTTCGTCTTCTGAAAAAAAATCCCAGGTATTTACATCTTTGTATCTGGTTGTTTTAGTATCTCCGACGTCTAATTAGCATTTTGGTCTTCTCATTTTGTTGATAGGAATGCATTCAGTTTTCTTAAAATTTATGATTAGTCCTTTCTTCTTGCGTTTCCTTGCTACGTTCTGTAGGAAGTCTTGAATTTCCATTTCCGTGTTTGCTATCAGCACTGTATCATCTGCGGATTTTATACTGTTGAAATGGTGGCTGCTAAGGACGAATTCTGGCAGCACTTTTAGTTCTCGCAGAATTATTTCGCTATCAATGTTGTATAGATCCAGTGAGAAGACATCTTACATCACTTTCTATTTTTGTAAATCTGCTGAATTCATTTGCTGTCCGTATGCAGGTGATTTGCTGCCAGTATTGCTTCTTGATTATTCTAATATCTTTCCCGTATATGTCGAGATTACCGAGCTTCTCTATCGCGTTTTTGCGGCGTACTTTGTCGAAAATGTTTATGTAGTCCATAAAATACAGGTATACATCATAATGCATCTGTATTGCTCTTTCTGATATCATTCTGCGCATAAATATCCTTGTTTCAGTGCCTTTGACAAAATCGCGCTGTTCTCTGGCCATATTCTGCTGCGCGCTCTATTCATTAGAATCGGGAGGATTAATTTTTTTATATGGCTCATTCATTTTCTCTTATATACAATGGGATTTTTTCAGTGTATTCAGATGGTATCTGGGTGTCGAGCGATTGGCTTTCCAACGAATAAAGAATACTCGTAAGCTCATGTTCATAGCTTATCTTTATCGTTGAACTGTGTTTACCTCCAGTTTTACAAATAAACTATTTTTGCCACTGGGTTTATCACTTTCCAACGTTCTCTAAGTACTTTGATTTTTAGAAGGGAATTATTACCGTTCGATTATTATTAGAACATTGTTGGTGACGAATTTGCTGGAGATAACAACGGCGTTCTTTCCCGTCACACGAAACAAAATGAATCATTTGTGTGAATGGCGACTCGGAAGATATAGTTATAACTGTTGTTTCTTTGAGCTCGTTGGGTCTTTCACTCTTTCTTTCTCTCTTTATGTATTTCACTCTCTTTCATTCTTTTTCTCTCTCTTTTTCATGTTCTATAGCTTTCTCTCTCACACACACACACACTCGCACACACAGTTTTTCTGTGATTCCATGGAAAACCGCTTTATCTCAGTGATCCCTTAATGTATCGGGAGCACTTTCAAGTGTCAGGGAATACGTCTATGTGGATTTGTGCAAAGCAACAAGATTAAGGAAGAACTAATTGATAACTGTATCCTCCGGTCACATTCTGCCAGGGAAGAATCGAATTCATGAACAAGGAAACAATAACGGCAGCATCAAGAGTTAGGTAAATTTTCTCAATTGTGATTTTTCTCACGGCAAGTGAAGCGAAGAGTTTTGGTTCTATCGACGAATATCGATAATTTCATTGACAAATTCAATGAGAAATGATGAAACTTTAAGAGGAATTGGATATTCAAGGAATTGCTGCTTATCGTTATTCAAATATGTTTCATTGAATAATAGAGTCACAGTGTGTATATTTGTTTAGCAAAGTACTGTATCAATTGCAAGTATTTCCAGAATGAATATATTGAAGAAACGGGAGGAATTTAGACAGAATATTATATAAACAAGAACGAGACATTTTAGAAAACAATATGCAAAACGCTTTGTTTTTTCACCATAACGAAACAGGACAAGAATTTCGACATAAAAATGCTACTCTAGTTAAAAGAGAAAATACTTCACTAAGATGAAAAAAATAAGAAAGTGCTTTTATCATTAGTTCAGCCAAGTAAATTTGTGCCCTAGTTTTACAACGTTTCACCATTCTTATGTGGGATATTTAAAAACAAATATGATAGAAAGAAAAAGAACATAGAGGAATTTGGCTAGAGTAAAAAACAGAGAAATAATTTTAATAATATTGAAACTGTCAGGTTCTATCAGTCGTGCGCATGTGCAGTTTCAACAGTATCAACAAACCCAACTCCGATGACGTTCTAACGAATAAACAGCGTCTCAACAAAAACATTAAACTTCTGCATTTTGTTTTTGTTTGTTTGTTTAATGTTAAACAATCTATCAATCTTTATGAGATCATTTAAGGTCAAACAAATGTTTTTTTGGATAAAGTTGAATTGTTTACATTTCTTCTTTTTTTTTTTGCAGTGCAAGATTCATTGGGATTTGTTTATTTTTAAGTGCAGAATCCCCAAGTCTTACCCTTGTTATTTAACCCATAACTGGAGGGAAGGGATGGATTAATACCTCTCGCAAGGGTACAAGTGTTTAAGTGAATGCAGGGTATTCAACTGGAATTCGAACTCGGCTCACCGATTTCTCTTTCCGAGCCGATATCCACTGCACCACAGCGCACATCCGTCATACATACATATATATATATATATATATATATATATATATATATATATATATATATATATATATATATATATATATATGTGTGTGTGTGTGTGTGTGTGTGTGTGTGTGTGTGTGTGTGTGTGTGTGTTAAGGATTGTATTTTCAGTTTGATATTTTTATTATTTTAAATATTATGTCAGTATTTGAAAAAGACGGACTGTTTTTATTTTTAAACATCTGTAAGCTTTTGCCCTCGGGTGTTTAAAAAGAAAAGCATGCCGTCTATTTCAAGTACAGGTATTCGCTAAGAATAATGCTTGAATGAATAAAAAATGTCGGATTAAAAATACATCTATTAATTTCTTAGGAATTGATTCCTTTATGTTTTGAATGAACAACTGAGCAGATATGGGTTTTCAAGGAAAATAAACCAGAACGAAGTAGTGCGGTGTTCTTAAGAGAGAAAATATAACACTGCTAGGCTGTTCACTATCAGTGGTCGATCGGTGTAAGGCACGCTGGATCAGACAGTGGTTTCCGCTACACTGCAGGAGAGCAAAAAATTTCTCGTGGGCACAGGCCGATAAATTCTATACACACTATTTCAAATCCACGTATCCATTAAGAATAACATTTGAAGTAATTATATATATCCCAAGTTAGATAGTTGAATTTTGCAGAGATAACATTTAGATTAAATGTATTAATTTTTATAGCGCAGTTTAGATATGGCACAAGGCCAAAAATATAGGGTATCCAGTGAGGATCGAACGTACTACTCAGTTTTAAAAGGTTCTAGCGCGACAAACTTGTAAACCATTACACCACGTCGGGGTGACCAAAGTGTATATTGTATTGAGCGTATAATAAGATGCAAGTTTTTATACCAGCAAACAGTAGCACTTTATAATTACTGCAAGATGATACGCATTCATATGAAAACAGGAAAATTATATTGGTTTAAAAATCAATGCTTTTAAACAAAAATTTATTCATGAAATAAACTCTTTAAATTATGTATCACATACTGTTACAGGGCATCTGACACCCCTCTGGTGCTCTCAGAGATGGAAGGGTCTGTTGATCGAAATAGCTATATGAATAAAGATGAATACAGTCAGCAATTCGGAGTCTACTTGACGATTATTATCGGACTCTGTTCTTTGCAACACTAAAAAGTTAACCGCTCCTCTCTTTCTAATTAGTTTGTTTTTGTCTTATCTGTGCTTGTCGTGTTTGTACTTAATATCCATTAGCACGGATGTTTTGCTGTAGATAATTAAGTACACACCATCTGGTATTGTACTACCACCTCGGCGATACAACACATACGCATTTTAAATGCCAACTACTGTAGAATATTACTGGACATTTTGAAGTTAGCTAGTGTAGCATTTACGTTTTTAACTGTATAATGTTTGAAATGAACCTAAATTCATATTATGATTGAGAAAAGTTATGTTACCTTATAATTCAAAGTCAGTTTAACACCTTTAGCTGTTGTCGCTGGCTGGGTCTTTCTCTCCGATTCGGGGTGGAAATATTTCCCAGGTACTTCCATTGGCAGTGTTAGCATGTAACTCAGTTCACTAGTCTATAGAGCACTCATAACAATTCCACGGTATTTCAACGTCATTTAGAAATTTCTGCCAATGATGTTGTACGCTGTCAATTTCTCTAAAACTGAATTAATAGATTTCAACTAGCAAGGCTTAGTAAAATTTGTTTCAGATAAATCACTAAAATCCGTCTAATCATTAACATACCTAGGAAGCAAGGTAAATTATACTGAAAAGTATGTGAAAATGTTCATAGCTAACATGAGTGATCTTGAATAAAATGAAATCTGATCTATCACGCAATCTCAAGCGGAGATTTTTTTCGGGCCTCCGTAGAGGCTGTGTTAATATAAGGTTTCACTACCTGGACATTAGCTAAAACCATAAACTCTAATCTTGATGCTGAGTGTGTGTACATAACATCTCATGACGACAACATCCAACTAAATCATAACTCTATGGACCATCCCTGATATTTCTACAATTTAATGGACACAGATGGCGATCAAAACAAGAACTCACGAGCGCTTTACTCTTCTAGACACGTAGACGTGAAGAAAGGATAGATAGTCACCCAGTAACCATCTACATTGACCAGTTATGTTATGACACAGAATTCCTCCATAAGTTCCTAACCTTGATTCAAGTGCGTGCTGGTTGCTTTGATATTCTCATGAATATTCGGGTTAGCTCGAGCAAATGATTAGTCACATTTACATCTAAATTGAAAGGAGGTCTATTGATAGTGAGTTATTACACTTTTATGGAAAGTGTTTTTAATGTTTTAATCATTTGTTATAATATGAGGGGCACATTAGTGTTGGCCTGAACCAAATATTAGCTTACAATAATATCTTGAAATATAATACAGTTTCATTATATATATATATATATATATATATATATATATATATATATATATATATATATATGACCCGTTTGGGTCAGCAATACATAAAAATACAATTTTAGTTGGAATAATGCTGAATGGAATGAATCAAACTATAACGCAAGATAATTTTTTACAGAAAGAAAATTTATCATAACACACAAAAATAATCGCAAACACACAGGAATAAGGTGACAGGACTACAATATACCAGACACTAGAACAGATTCAACTTCGAGCTAGTTTCACACAATATTTACTGGAAAATAAGAGGTGAGTCAAACCAGGAAGATATTTGTAGGAAGTTTAGGCGGAAAGGAAAAAAGGTCATTCAACTCGGCTAAAGATTACATATATATATATATGAAAATTTAATACATTTATTTTCTGAGCACAGCTAGGGTTTGGTCAGAGCGATTAACAAAACAAACTTTACCTTTCACGGCAGCAAGTGGTGATTCACTGGATGTTGAGGAAGGTCTTCGTGCGGAGAATTTCAGCTAGTAGCTTGATGGAAAGTTCTTTCGACGTCTTGACCGAATAGCCGGAGAGAGCTCACGCCTGGCCGGGAGCCCAACAACTCTCGAGTTTCCTACTATTTCTTCCCTTTTATATAGAAACAGGTGCGTATATTCATTGGTCCTCTCTTTCTTCTTTTCCCTGTAACCATAGTTACCAGGCTATTTAATCTCTTTTTGGGAATTGCAGAGCCTGACCCAGTGATCTAATTTATACTACTCTCCTTTATGGAGTAGCAGAACCCTGACCGAAAGAACTAATTCATACTATCCTTTCTGGAGTGGCAGAACCCTGACCGAATGACCATCTACTACTACTGTTATTAAGGTGACTATTTATTCATGAACCAAGGCTTTTGGGGCGAAAAAAACGCTTCTAACTTCCTCGTTACAATATATATATATATATATATATATATATATTGGCTGGCTATTAGGTGTGTATAATGATAATATACACGCTAAAACGTCTGCCTTCTTCTACCGAACGCACATAGCCCAGAGGTAAAATCGCCGACTGACGCCAATTCGGTCGGGATCAATCCTGGGTTAAAAAGCAATCGGAGTCTAACCATGCTGATGTGCTCTGATACAGCGAAACAGATCTGTCTGAGGATGACTATTTACCCTCTCACACCCTGATTGAGCACACTGGAAGAATGGTAGACTTTGAAAAACAGTAGCTACTCTAACATGTACGCATCGCTCATTCAGTAAAATGAATTAGAGCACTCTGGCTATTGGGCGGGTATAATGATAATATACACGCTAAAAGTCTGCCTTCTTCTACCGACGCACATATCCCAGAGGTAGAATCGCCGACTGACGGTTTCAATCTTGGGTTAAGAAGCAATCGGAGTCTAACCGTACTGATGAGCTGTGATACAGCGAGACATATGTCTGCGGATATATATATATATATATATATATATATATATATATACATATATATATATATATATATATATATATTTAAAAGAACGACGCCTGACTTGGTTTCTGCATGTTAAACGAAAACTTTTGTATGGCCATCTCATAACGAACTTTAATATTAAGACCTTGAATTAGTTCCCTTTGATTTTTTTCGTGAAAATAATATTTTATTTACAAAAATTAATAAGATACATGTCACTGCAAGGATTGTTCATCACTTGCTACTACTTTTTCCCATCTTTCTAGCAGCATTTGACTTTCATATCAGAAAACCGACACGTCTTTTGAAGCTAACTAGGAGACGACCCATTTTTGAGGATCTTCATAAGTATGAAGGTGATGCTCAGCCCGCCAATGTACCCTCAATCGGAGTAAGTGATAATCGGACTAAGAAATGTCTGATGAATGAGGATGGTTGGGTGGGACTTCCTATTTATGATTTTTCTAGTAGGTCTTCACCTGTTTTTGTAACAGTTTGCCTAGCATTGTCATGTTGCAAAATCTGTTTGTCCTGTCTCTGCTCGTATAGCGGTCGTTTATTCTTTAATGCTCGGTTCAAACACATCAAAGGTAGCTCATAGCAATCTCCCGTGATGGTTAGGTGGGTTTGAGCATCTCATAATAAATTATACTCAGCTGTTGTCACCCAATGCAGAATAGATCCTTTGAACCATGCATGTTTGGCATTGCCGCCGATGCTGATGCATAGCCATGGCTACACTACGAAAACCCTAAGCGTAAAACATTGTGGGGTAACCCCACAATGTTTTACGCTTAGGGTTTTCGTAGTGTAGCCATTTGTATCACCGGTTACGATACGATGACAAACTCTTTTCTTTTCTGCCGTTGATGCATAAGTTTACACGTAAAAAGACGCCATTCGAGATATCTCGGCTTCAACTTGTACAGCAACCAAATTCCTTGCATTTGAATTATTCCTAATGATTTAAAATGTGTTGAAACTGTTGTGTGATGAGTTATCCATTTCTTTGTTTTTAACATGTTTCGGTGTGCCAGAATGTACTTCAACATCGAAATCCTTTTTTAAGCCTCTAAACCAAACTTTGAATGATGTTTCCGAGTGAGCATGCTCGCCGTAAGTCTTAAGAAGAATTCTGTGTGCTTTAGCTGCATATTTCTTTTGAATAAAGTAGTGTTAAAAAATTACACGCAAATTCACTTTCGTCTGCATGAAATTCGAATTGTTTAAAGCTATGAAAACCAAAGTTGTTTGCACTTAAGGCAAAATAACATACACTGAATTTCAAGCTTGCTCACAATACTTCTTTACAGATGATTTAACATCTGAAACAACACGCACGTCATCAATTAGAAAACAGCGACAATTTATTCAAGATGGTAAAAGAGCAATCCCTCACATAAACTATAAGTTTGAAATTCAAAAGTGAACGAAAAATTTTGCACGGCACTAAACACATGTATATATATATATATATATATATATTATGTGTGTGTGTGTGTGTGTGTGTGTGTGTGTGTGTGTGTGTGTGTGTGTGTGTGTTTAAGTTTCTGCTTGTGCGTGTGTGTCTGTGAGTGTTTTAAATCTTTCGTATAACTCAGTTGGAATGCATGATGCAAAATGCTTCAAAGCTGAAGTGACTTTGTCTTCCGTACAATTCTTTGGATGTTTGCTATTCTTCTCGCGTCGGATTATCGAAAATACCATTCGCTTGTCGCAGGATTGGTCTGTCAGATTTCCATGAAGACGTCTGTCAATTTTAAATATCTTTAATAGCTCCATGCAGTGGCAAAATGATACGAAATTAAATGGAGGTCAACATCTACCTACACATAGATGAAATAAAATCTAGTAAATAAAATGTTCAATTGACTACAGTATTTGTTTAGTTGTATATAATGGTTTCAATTTCTAAACACATCTAGAAACTGATTAATTGTTGAAAACTTTTAAAAAATTTTACACTTTTATCTTGAATTATTTCCAAGATATATCTCAGACTTATGAGCTTTGAACTTTGGAGTTTTAAATCTGAACATGCATTGAATGTATAATGGTGATCTCTATTTGTTGAAGATTCGTGATCATGAGTAAAAAGAATACATTATCCGTTTTAGTGATTCGGAAATGTATGCTTAAATGCAGTTGTATATGCACATATATGAGTAGATATGTGACTGAATAGAATATGTGCCCTCATAAATATGTAGCATGTGAATACATACGTAAATAGAAATGCAAATATTTTATAGAAGTAGATGTCAAATGAAACTTTCAGAAACTCATGAGAATACTTACCCACGCATAGTTATGTATCTCGGATAAATAATGAAAATTCATGTGGCCAGAAAAAAATTAATTAATTATCCCAGCAAAATTAAAAATGTGTTTTTTTGAGTTTTTTTTTTTTTTTTTTAGTTTTTATCATCATTTCACCTCAAACAAGGCAGTACTGCCACTGGTGCGCACGGGGTTGCATAAAAGGTGAATAATGAGATAGAGGAATATGTTGCAGGGTGTGTCAGAGAATGGATAAGAGAAAGACGATAACACTGGTGTTAAATGTGTTGCATGAGTGTAGAATATAAAGGGAACATGATACAAGTCTTGTGAAGGAAAGGATGCTAGTCAAGGAGAAAAGAAATGGCAAGTTACATTGCATTTAAATTCTTGGAGATTGTAGCTGTCAGAAAAGGAATGGTATTGCACAAGCAGAAAGTGCGAGAATAGAATCTATGAGAGTAGAAGCTACGGTTACATTTGATTGGTTTCATTGTAAAAGAGTGGGAACTAGTCGCTAGCCTTGTAGCAGTTGTTCGGGCAAACTAAGCACATCGGAGCAGAAACCGTGAAATTATTTGCAGAAGAGACAGAAGGAAGTCACATTACGTCGGTTAAAAAATGTCTGGAGTTGAGTTGCCAGGTAGGGATCAATTAAATTGCAGATCCTCCGCTGGGTTTTGTCAAGTTTCCGCGATGAACAGCAGAGGCACCCGCCTAGATTTTACAGCAGTATTTAATGCACGTGGGGATGGTAGACTGATAAACGTGCAAGATGGATTTAGACGAGAAAAACTTCCTGGCTCTACAAAGTGAACTGACCCTCCTAGCAGTAGATTCAGCTACGGATTCGATGCAGTCATTTCATTTGAGGTCGCCTGATAGATGCTGAGGAGGCGCAGGGCTTTTGATTTAAAAGATGACTAACCAGATCCATGCATATGTGGGTTAGAAGTGATTGTCTATGGAGAGTAAAGGGTAGCAGCTTCGTTTTGAAAGCATTAAAATTTACAAGACATTTCTTAACCCAGTAACCAAAGATTGGAGATCCTTTTCAAGATCAGCAGCCAGGTTTTCTTTTACAGCCTCGGCAGATTTCTTATCTAGGATTTCTTATCTGATAGTGTCTTCAGCGTAAATGCCTACTTGGGATCTGATTACATCAGGCAGATTTTTAATGAAGCTCAGAAAATGCGTAAGACCTAGATATGCTAGTATCAGGAAGCATGTCCATTCAATACTACCTTCATTACGCGATGAGAAACGAACGGCTGGATTAGATCAAACAAATTATACCATAGCCCTGTAGCTTGCGAAGAAGGCCAGACTTTGTCAAATGCTTTGAAGATATCTAAAGCTTTGCCGTTCTTATCGATAGCCTAGTATATATACTCTGTGAGTGCCATTAGCACATCAGCAGTAGACCTGGTGAATCGGAAACCATACGGTTTATCGGAGAAGAGGTCGTGGGTTGTGAGATGTTGAACCACTTCAGCATTGATAATAGCCTCGAACACCTTGCCAAAAATCGGGAGCAGATAGGGTGATAATTAGAGAGGTCTGAGTGTTTTTAGATACAGAAACCACAGAGGAGGACTTTCAGCAGGCAGAAAAGCAAGAAGCAAAAACACAGTACTTGTAGAGTTTGAAGAGGACAGGGATGAGTTCAGGGACACATTTCTTCAGGAAAATGATTGAGAATACGTCAAATCCGCTCACCTTATGGGGGTCAAGCTATGAAATTATGTTACAGACCATCGAGTATGTAATGTGAACGCCACTCGAGGTTCAGTTCTAAGTGGAAATACCCCAGAAAAATCAAATGTTGAGATGGTGGAGAATCTGCAAGCAAAGTATTCGGCCTTGATCACTGGAGATGTGAGGACATCAAATTTATTGATTAAAGGTGGTCTTGATGGTTTACTGTTATTTAACATCTTTCTTATATGTCCGCCAGTAGTCTTTGGAGCCAATATAGCGGGATGCTATATGCTACCTCATTCTTTTAGTAAACAACAGTTTAGCATCATTTCGGATCCTCTTGCACTCATTAGGAGCAGAGGCAAAAAGGCGCCTCTTATGGTCAGTCTCGTGATTTCTATGGTCAATAACGGCTGAGTAACCAACAATGGGGAGAATAAGGTTTAAGTTGTTACTTTCTGCCTGGGATGAAAGTAATGATGCCAGCTTTAACCCAAGAGCAGACCTCGGATGCACGGTCTTCAACGTGAAAACTAAAAACCTTTTTCCAAGGAACGTCACATAGGAAATTGTGGAACCACTCCCTCTCTGCTCTTTTGTAGCAGTAAAGATTTCGTTGGTCAGAGAAACGCGTGGATAAATCCACCACTTGCGTAAGGGATTGAGTGATTGAAATGTTCATGGTATGGCCAAGTTCTGTGAAATTGCTTTCCAGCCACTTGGCGTGGTGGGCATGAAATTCTCCAAACACAAATATACGAGTGAACGGATGAGAAGAAATGGTCTTATCTATATTGTTCCAGATGCTGTCAAGTACAGAACAGTCAGGATGATGAACAGGAGAGGTGAAGAAAGAAAAATAGCTAACCGAGCATAGTAGAGAGAGACGGACACACATGTAAGTATTATCTGGCGTTTCAAGATATATCACTCTAACTAGAAGAAGATGTTTGCGGACATAAACGCCAATTTCATGATTATGGCATTGGAGTCCTTTGTAAATAAGGAAAGGTAACCAAGGATAGACAAATTAGAGAAAAAAACAGAACGTTCAAGGTTACAATCACAGAAGGCCAATTTGTCAGGTGGGTTTACTTGAATGAAAAGATTTAACGCTGCAGCACTTGGTACGGATACCACTGATGATCGAGAAAGAGATGGTAACGGGCTTAGGTGATTGTTATTTAACTGGTTTAGTTTTAATACTTAATTTGTGTGATGTCATAATTTTTTTATAAGACGAGGCCTAGATTAGTACTATCAGTCGGTTGTTAAATGCAACATATGTAGGAAGAAAACTGGCGCAGACTGCAGCAAAATGTGGTCTCAGGATCGCTCACCGGAAGTACATGGAGGAATACCCATCCATGCTCGACATGACACTACAAGAAACCCCGATATTATTCATCTGTTAATCCGATCAACCTCTCAAGACGCTACGCAAACATTCAGGCTCCTAACTACCAGCTGGAAGCAGCAAACAGAAAACTGTCAACCCGGTATCCTGAGAATGAAGAGACGTTGCCACCATTACAAACGTTACAAAAAGGTTGCAACAACACTACTGTTAGTACCTGAGCAGAGGAAGAAACAGGGAATTCTTTCCTAAAAAAGAAATATGGGATGAGCTTCTACTCTTAGTTAAAAGAAGAGGTATGAGCATGAACCGAGCAATATATATATTTAAGAAATAAAAAAATAAAAATATAAGTAAAAATCTACTAAGTCCTAACTTAGTTAATGTTAGAAAATACCTTAATAATCACTACAACAGATTTTTAAGATACCTTTCTTTAGAAATTTAAAGGAAAAGGAAAAATTAAAATCGCATTTTGCTGCCAGGACGACTAAATCATTTAACTGAAATCTTAACTGACGCAAGTATGTTTTAAAATTCACCCAACGTTATATTCAAGAAAAAATAAAGAAACAAAATTTAAAGTTTGAAAATTAAACGCTCAGAAAAAGATTCAATCAAGCCTATACAGAGACCAAATCCGCTGACATCAGAATATTAACCGAGTTGAGTGAAACTTCAAATTCATCTTATCGAATACTATTTCGTTTTTTTTTTCGGTTGTTATTAATTCCACCGGCGTGTAGCTTCATTGACCGCAACAGAATTATAGACAGGAAAGAGAGTCAGATGGAGACCGAAGGAGTCAGAAAGCAAAAAATTACACTTAACAGGAAATTAAATTCCTACAACTTCAAAAAGAAAATTAAAATCAGCCTTTTCTGACTGGACAACTAAAAGTGATAACTGAAATCTTAACTGACACAAGTACATTTTAAAATATTTTAAAATTTATCCAGCACTATATGCAAGAAAAATAGAAAAACAAACATTTTTTTTTATTTTTAATGAACTCGTGTCAAAGCAACGCATAAATAGCTTAATTAACTGATTTGAATAATTCATATTACGCTTTCTCTGAATTTTCATCCTGTTTTTAATGAAATTAGGGAAACCGTGTAAATCACTAGAATTCAACTGAACTCAAGCAAAATAAAGACCAAAACTGATTTGTTTTTACACAAAGGGCCATATCATGCTGGGTATTGTAAAATATGAGTATGGCAGAACGAAACAGCAGTTTATGTTATTTAAACATGTAACTCAATAGGCATTAAAATATGGGAATAATTTTTAATAATGAGTCTATTTTGAAATATAAAAGCATTTAATAAAGTATTACTCTCTAAATGATATCTTCGCAAACTATTTCCTACATACACATAAGATTCGTGGTCTGCCATATGTTTATATGCGTGTATGTACATTCAGGCAATATTTGACAAAACAACCACCATTGATAGATAGATAGATAGATAGATAGATAGATAGATAGATAGATAGATAGATAGATAGATAGATAGATGTGTATGTATATGCGATGTAGAATTGACATTGTATAATGTTTAATCAACATTAGGAATCACCACTGCCTAAAGTTCAATGATTAAAAAAATTACATTGAACTATAAATATATAATGTTTAAAATACTAGTTTTTCATATTATCTTAAAAAATTATTGGTATAATTGCGTATGTACATATATAAAAGAGAAAGAAAAAATATATATCTGAGCGTGTGTGTGAGAGTTAAACAGAGAGAAACAGAGAGAACTTTTCGTGTACATACGGACGTTTTTAAAAGACGATTATTCAGCCGCAGGGAAGGATCATATGTCCGGCTGGTACGATTCGGGTTGTGGTAACTTAGCATTATTTTACTGGCGCCGTGAACGATACAACACTCTGTTATGTAATGGCGCCGTGAACGATACAACATTCTGTTAAACTAAGATAGGCTTCGTCAACAGTTCAGCGTGAATTTCGTTGAATTTCGCATTCATAAAACATTCTTACATTGTGTTCATGGACTTCGTACATGTGACACACTAATGAATAATAGACAGGTAGACAAATAGTACCTATCCCAGAAAATGTGGAACGAGTCAGACAAGCTTTATTGTGCAGTCCGTAGTACTCTGCTTGAATGTTTGCTACTGAATTGTGCACAAAAGACAACAAAGTGGTAGTTTGATGTGCAGTTGAAAACCTGGCGTCATTGTTCTTACTGTGAACTCTGAACGTTACATCTTTACGTCTGTGCCGGAATTACGGCGCAAACCTATTCTTATCTAAAGTGTGTCGCTTCAGCAGGATGGGGCAACGGTTCACACAACCAGAGCATTAGTGGACGTTTTTCGCTCTCTCTTTGGTGACCCACTCATTTTCAGGTTGAACATAAGTCCCGTACACTGGATGATTTAAAGGAAACAATGTTGGATAGAGTGAAGGCCTATTTCTAATATTGCCGTCAGAAATACATCAATGAAAACGGTCATCACATGGCAGATTCTGCTTTCCACACTTGAATTTGTCAAATGCTAATTAAATACAAATACATTTATGTCAATAAAACGTTTTTGAAGCTATTACAATTTTGTGAATTTTTAAAAACCGTCCATCCTAAACATATATGTATCACCCCGTATATTGATTATATATAGACAACATTGCGCACATACACACACACGTGTGTGTGTGTGTGTGTGCAAAATTATACGAAATCCGTTGCGAAATAAATTAACTCAGATATATTTTTAATCAATTTGCTTAAAAATTATTTTTAATGGATATTTCTATTATGGGTAAGTACTCTGTTTTTTATATTTATTTAAATTTACTGGCCTATTATTATTCAAGCCTGTAAATGTGAAAATCTATACTGCTTAGTTATAAAAAAGTAAATCATCTAATCAAAGTATTCATTAAAAATAAAGTTTAAAGAAATAAATTAAAACTATATATATATATGTGTTTGTGTGTGTGTGTGTGTTTGCGCGCTTTTGCTGTCGTGAATGGAACTTAGAAAGCTACTTGTGTGCTTACAAACATATAAGCAAACAGCTACAGTAAAGATATACGCACACATTGATATGCACCTCCATATGTATACGGTCGTTTCCTTTTGTTTTCTTTTGCTTTGTGCCACTGGTGACTTATAATCCCATATATGTATTCGATCACAGCTAAATACCAATCTCCCGTCGAATACACATTGTTCTGCCATTCTGAAAACATCAGCTGTTATACTCCACCTTTTAACAAAAAGCAAATACGGATCACGTGTAATTACGTTCTATTCAGTTCAAAACAGTAACCAACAGCCATTTGAAGCGGGCATCAAACACTCACTCACGTTGGCGCATGGGTATACATTAATCGAACAGCCAATAGGCAGGGGATTTTCGAGGTCGGACAAGAATTGTATATTAGAAATGATGGGTGGTCGAATCTCGTAGCTATTAATTTCTTTTCACTCTGCCAGAAGATCTAAAAAACGAAGACGTACGTAGTATTCAAAGTATTATTTCGTTTCCGTATAGAATCTTTGAAAAGTTGATAAGAAGAAGAAGAGTTAAGAGATTTTCCTTTTTGCATTTTTACGAAGATATTTTTTCTCTTCTATTTATTTTATATTGGTTTTGTTTTGTTTTCTTTTCTGATATACAAATTTATTTTCTTATGTTTCTTTTCCTCTTTCAAAATTAACTGTTTATATTCTCTTCCATTTGTTGTCTGATTTTCTTGCACATTTTTTCTTTTCATCTTATTAACTATGGGTTGAATATATGGATCAAAATTCAACAAGATAAATATAATGAATAAATAAAAGGTAGGAAAAAGTGTCGTTAATATGTTTCACTTTAACAAGCTTCTTCAGAGAATTTTTAAAGAGAACTTTAAAAGTTTTCGGAAAACGCTTCTCAAAGGGAAACCTGTTGGATTAAAGACACATTTTTCCTACTTGTTCTTTTCTTAATTATGTTTTTTCTTTTGTCACAGGTTCATGGTTATTTTCTCTCGTTTTTAGTTTCATTCTTAGCCAAATTTCCATCATTTGTTTTTAATTTTTCTTAATTGTTTTGAGTTTGGGTAAAGACAATGCAAGTAAGCATAGCGAATAGAAAAAGAAAGAGAAAAAGAAAAGTGAAAGAGAGGAATAAATAAAAATAGGATGAGCAAAAGAGAAAGAGCAAAGAACAATTGTGTCAGGTTGGCAGATGGAAGAGAATGATGGCAAATAAAATTGAGGGAAGTCGAGATAGAGACATTAAATCAGATAAAAATGTAGATAGAAAAGAATGATGTCGAGCTTTGCCCGGTTTTTCGAATTATATATATATATATATATATATATATATATATATATAGAGAGAGAGAGAGAGAGAGAGAGAAAGGAGAGAAAGAGAAAGAAAAAGTGTGTGAAAATAGGAGAAATAAACATAGCTCTGCAAAACTTAAAAACGTTTATTATTGAGTGTTTATTTTCTTTCCAATTGAAAAAAATTACACACATCCTTGACTTGAGAAATAAATTCACACAAAAAGTATTACTTTCTTTACAACAAAATTAATTTTAATTGCGTTAGTGTCATAGAAGAAACAGAATCTGTCTCTATAAGTAGAATATTACGCATTTACGTTGTTACAGGAAGGCGTGTAACTTTATAGCAATAACAATCTGCAACGGGAAAGCTATATAGATACTTCATTTTTTGTTTACAAAAATCTATTTGTATGTTGCAAGTGTGCATAATTTACTTAAAATCGCCACACTTTGTAAGAAGTAATACAAATGACTTAAGTGAAAACCTTAATTAATTAATTATATGAAAGATTTGAGAATGCTGCATTTTCGGTCAAATTTTTATGTAAAAAGTGAATAATATCTTAACGTAAAACATATTTATAACTAATAGACTCAAAGAAGCTAAACATTACCAGAAATTCATTGGTTTATAAATATAGTTTCCTAGTTTTTAAAATCTATTTTTAGGATGTAAAATATTCGTGATCTTTTTCTGGAATGATCCTTCAAATTTTTAGCAGTCGAAGAACATGGTTGTTTGATTTTTCAAATGATTCATCGTGTTTGTAAGGACGTCGCTGATTTGTTAATATATGCGAATGTGGAAATTAAAATCCGAGCTTATTTTGTGCAAACAAATGAGTCATTTAGAGATTTAGTGATATTACTTAAATCTTTTGAATATCTTACAATATTTAATGAGTTTATATATATATATATATATATATATATATATATATATATATATATATAAACTCATTAAATATTCATGGTTATACTCTCACTCTTATCATGACGTCATGGTTGTGTTCAATCATGAAACTGACAGTCGTATATCGTTGTTGACATTAGTATCTTCATTCTTTATATTTACACAATTTATATCTCGGGTATTGAGAACATTTAGCCTATATATAGCATACCTTAAAACTACATTTTATATCACCGAGTATTTTATTCATAATTTAAATCTCCGTCTACTTGTAAAATATTTTCTTTTAATTATAAAATGTGTTATGTGAAGCAGCCAAATGACATTTTACTTTCATCGTTCACGTCTAAACGAAACACGTATAATCGACTGTGTCTTGTACACAAACATAATCTAATTATTCTTGAACAGTAATTCTCTACACAAAACTCATTTGCCAGAATGGTTCCAACCTGTGATTTACGTTATTGACTTCAAAGCACGTTTGAAATAAGCGAACAGCGACCATTAAAATATAAATGAAAACAAAAAGCGAAAAATTTCACACTTCTGACACCGTATTAATTATAATACATCCTGTTGTTTCGAGCATGTCATAATCACGATTGAATTTGCTTTTCAATTTGTGTGATTAGGGTTACTGCAACGAATTACCTCCCAAGGCGACATGGGATAATGAACAACGGTAAATAATTTCCCCAGCGGAGTTTATGTAATGAAAAACAGGTAGCGTTAATTCCTCGGTGTCAGCTCCTTTATCGCAATTGTACCTTCCAATGAAGAGTTTCACTTGAGGTAATCAAGACTTGGAGGTTTATTGAAGACTATAAAGTGTTTTCCCCAAACGACATTACGTCTTCCATATTGTTTTGGGAATATAAATGTACGTCTATTTTGACAGCAAAAGGAAAGTTATTGTTAAGATTTACGCTGTCATTTTCTGGTGAGCCTAACAAAAGAAAAGGCTTTTGCCATCGAATATATAAAATTAGGTTGGCAAATTCTCGTTGTGCCTGTATAGAATTTTGTTAATTTCATCTATAGAATATGTTGATCTAAAAAACTGTCTAAGCTTATTTATCTAAGAAATACTCATCTAAAGAGATTAATCTATGGAACATTCATCTAAATGATATTGGTGGAATAGACATCTATCTGAAGAACAGTTGTCAAAGAAATACTTATATAAAGACATTCGTCTATGGAAGACTTAGTCTAAAGGTCATTAGTCTAAAATAATAATTTTTTTAATAAATTGACATTTATTCATGGTCAGCATACCCAATTTTATTGATATTCACCATATGATAAATTAATATTTAAGACACTTATGGCAAAACTAATTACTATGAAAAAAGTAGTGTTTCGTAGCGCATAATGACAAGGAAACATGTATGTATAATTTAACAAAAACTAGAGAATTTATTTACAAATTTAGACAGTTGTAATTGTCAGTAGCCTATTTCATGACAAGTAATCACAAATTACTGGTTTGATAAACAGAGAAAATGTTCATATTAAAATATCAGGCACTAAGTATATTTCCAAAATTTCTTTTCACACAAAATTATTAGTTTTAATTCCATATAAACAAGTTTTCCAAAATAATTAAAGTAAATCGAAAAAGTTCTGTTGAATTCCATATATACAAAGTTTCAAAATGATCAAAATAAACTAAAAAGGTTCATTTTTCACATTAAAATATTAGAATGGAATTCAATATAAAATATGTATTTGTAGGTATTTAGCTTCAACGGTAGAAGGAATATTCGCACTCAACGATTATCAAAAGCTAATGATATATTGGCGTGAAATGGAAATCTACTTTTTTTTCTATCTGACGCTGACTAACGTTTTTGTCGTTATTCAATATTTAAAAAGCAGCAGAAGCGGATCAAACTCCCCAGCCGGAAAACCACTTCTCGTGCTGAAATCTTTTTTAGAAATAAATTAGCCAATCAGATTTCGAGTTTTAGAAAAATTAGGAAAGATGGCTGGAGCCTGCTTTCAAGAAAAGTACACAAAATTCATCTAGTAAAAATGAGGTTATAAATAAATTGTCGCTAATCTGCGATCAGTAAATTACCTATAATAGCTAAATAGTATTTTTATCCAATGACATTACGAGTTTGCAAATCGTGAAAAAAAGAAAGTTATTCTTTTTTCGTACTTAGCACAACTGATAATACATGTGGTTTGTAACTACTAACATCAGACCATATATCTGTAGACGAATATTTCGTAGACGAATATTCTTTAGACGAATGGTGTTTAATTTAGTTTTCCTTAGACAAATGTTCTGGATCTCGCCTGGATATCATGGCTATGACTCTGCATTCTTCTTGATGTGTTTCAGACATTTGTAAATCTTATACTTGATATCGGATTTATTAATGCATTCATCTAAGATTTGTCATGTTTTAACAGATTTAATAAAAATGCCGATTTGAATCATTTTTTTTTTTTGGAATAAAGTTCCCTAATTCATTTCCTGCAACAAACAGATTATCGTAAGTCAAAAATCTAACAACAAAAATTACCGCAGTCGCACATCTCTCTTTCACCTCTTTAAGTACTTTTATAGATTGACAGTTGAATTTCCATATGGTAAAAGAGATTCTCGCGAAGTCTATCTGATTTTCGTGATCTGTTTTATTTATTATAAGCCGCCTTTTTCTTTTTGAGGTTATTATTTTTCATGCGAAACACATCTCTATCCATTTTCGCCTCGGAGGTAAGCCATTTTCTCTATTGTTAAACAGATCTTTGACAAACTGTAAATAAAACAGTACCAACGTAACAGAAACATAAGATTAACATTAATTTCGACATTAATAACGGGTAAATTGCTTTCAAAAACTTGTTTTTCCTTTATTGCAATTAAAAGTATCAGTTCATTAACGTAGAACAATGATAACAAAACGTAAACTAAAAATTATTATGATTCATATAAGCGCGCATATTTAGAATAACCATCAAATAAATACGGATAAAAGTTAGGAGAGGAATCGAAAATGAAAAATACTGGATAAGAATAAAGAAAATAATTGAGAAATAAAATTAACTAAAATGTTATCAAGAATAAGAAAATAATGAAAAAAGTCTAAAAACATTTCATAGACTTCTCTCTGTTGTACGTCATATTTTAACTCCTAACCATTTATTGATATTGAATGGTTGATTAAAATTTAAATAATACATTTTCCATTGAAAGGATAAATCAAATTTATTTTGAAGCGCTAACATTGAGATTTTCGTTCAGTCAAATCTCGCTGAATGACCTCAGGAGATTATTGATTGTATGACGTAATAATCATCTCATCCAATAAAATCAATCTGAACTCATGCAAATCTGTCTATGACGTGAGACACGATATTGTTCATTTTAAGCACAGGAGGGAAATAATTAAATAAATAAGTTATATAGGAGAACGAGATGCTTTAAATGATCAATTTTACAATATTCGCTCTGTCAGTTCACACATTGTGATATGTATTTATCTCTCGTGCATATTTGCTAAATCGCTATCTATCTACAATGTACACAAGATATTTGAGATAACAGTTTTAACAATATATCTATTAAGTGAAGACGAACGTAATAAATGGTATGAGAAATGAACCGAATTCCAATAGTCACATTTCTTTCAAATATATAATGATATATAGCACGGGAAATGAAAATGAAACCACAACCTTGAATTACAGCAATTCACAGAAGGTAGAAACTTTGTGTAGTCTGATCGTTTGCATTTAATGCCAAGATTGCCGTAACATTACAGCTGATTAAACTTCAGATGCTTCTTTTCGTCCGAGATTAGTGTTTTAATGCAGAACATATGGTTGTAGAGAAAAAGGAGCCTGTTCATTACGAACACAAAAAACTTAAAAGATTCATTCTAGCGAATTTGTATGCATCAACAGCAATGTTGTGACATCTGCTGCTAGATTTCTTGCAAAAATGTAATGGAATAGTGAAATAATGCACCTGTCTGTATCATTCGCTGAGTTGAACAAGTGAGCAGGCTAAACGCTCCCCTTTTATAGAGCTTAAACTTCTCCCAGTTTGATTGGGAAAAGTCATAATTTACAGTTTCCTGTAGCAAAATACTTTTGGTCAAAATTAATCGTAGCTAGAAAGTTTGCACCTATCTTTTTAAGATGTTATGGCCAATTAAATTATCGTTCATCCATTGTTATCTCGTTTAATGAGCATCAGTATAATCCTATATAAGGCCTGCGTCATCTGTTAAAGATATCATTTTTTACCAATATGAAGAAATTTTCTAAAAAAGTAATTGTAAAATGAGTTCGTTCAATATTTGTCGGGCTTCATCATTTACTAGTCCAGCGGAAATGATTTCTTCATCTCCGACAAGAGTAAGTACCACAAAGATGAGGTCAACTGGTGATTGGGGTTTGATACTGAAGCATTTACACAAGTTGTCTATGTAGTCTGTGATGGTCAAGATATGTATTAATGAGAAACCCATGGAAAAGTTTACATTCTCTTGTACAATGCTCATTCACAAACTAGAGGTTTTGAAGAGCAATTTATGGTCATGTTTTTAACATACCGCTACTAAGCTGTCCGGATTTGATCTCACCCTGGACAGTTACAAGCGGGGCGTTGGCACAATATCAATTTTGGACGGGATGGTCAACATAGAAAGCAGCATACCAACAACATTAGACAGTGTTACAAATAAGAAGCCTAATGCACTCTGTCTGATAAGGTGCACTAGGTACATTCATACCAGATAAAAGTAAGTAACAGTGAAAGTTTTCGTTAAAAGTGTCCCATAACGCTGCAGGCTGAACCCAATAATTAAATCCTGTTCAGAGGGTACGCCGATAGGGACTGCTATCCCGAATCTAGAAGATTTTTTTAAGTCCGCTGGTTTTTCTCCTCCTTGAAACTTAAAACATCACTTCTCACGAGATCTGGCTTTAATTCTCTTTCACTACTCTGGCACATGAAGTGTACCAGGGAATATTTCAAATAGAATACAGGTAGGTATCCTGTATTTGTAGTATTGAACGCGATGTTTACTGTAAAGCATCCTAATTACCTATGATAAAATATGTATATATGTTAACACCTCCAGATATTTCAGATCAGAATCCATGGAACCATGCCTCTTGTAATATCTCTAAATGTTACTGTCAAAGAGAGTTATCGCAACAAACATTGTTGTGAGTTCAATACCAGGCTACAGATGTGGTGAACAATTAACTTGGAGAGTTGAGTTAAAGAGAGTTTTAGTGTAGAATTTCACATCATTGGTATAAATTATTCATGGTCTTTGAGATTTTCAGCCCACCTATGTACTTTTATCTACATCAATACTACCTTAGCATTAATTAGCAAGAAACTACAGAATACGGAGAGGTAACTGAACCCACTTGATTGCATTCAGTTACGCGCAAATACCTTAGGAACGGTATTAATCCGTCTCTTCCTTCCATCTACGAGTTAAATAGCAGAACAGATTGGGTTCTTTAGACTTGGTTGGTAACCAAACCTCTGCAGAAAGTAATGGCAACCTACTGCGGGAAAATATTCTGCCTATTCAATCATGTTTCTTTCGACACATGATCGCTCAACCATGTATCCCATATGTGACTCAGCTCTACTGATGTTAAATAGCGGTAATGGTAAAATTTATATTCAGTAGTAGTAGTAATTGATTCTCATGAATATATTTTATGTTTTTTTTGCAATGATTTATTGTAGTTTCAGAATTGAGATTTATTCTTTTATTATTAACTGTCCCTTACTTTGCTTTAATATACAGTATTTTCGCCTATAAATATTTTTGTGGTAAATTCGTTATGTACAAATAGGTTGGTTTAAATATGGCAAACTCAAATACATTAAAAACATGTGTTAATACATTGAGCACTCTATGTGATTTTTGCTATATACGTACTTTAGATTGTTGACGATTTTACATGCTTCGATTCCATAATCAAAGAATGCCTCTACCTTGAACCCGAGGGATGAATAGACGGATCTAAAAAGAACCTAAACTCACCAAGATAACTGAAGTAAGAACATGATAGGGTAGCAAGATTTATGTTTAGGGGGATTGCGTTCACTAGACAGTGTTACGGCAGTTGAACTGAAAGTAAATCTCAGTTCTACAGGACCGGTAACTAAACGCTACCACCTTCTCGACCAAAGTCGTATTCTTAATGTCGATTCGCTAAGACTGAAGAACTCACTTGTGCCTATATACTCAACTTTCTTGACGTAAGTCTGCTCTGTCTGGGTCACCTATAACATGTCATTCGGGATTCCAGTAGACATAATTGCATATAATGACCACCGATAAAAGAACACGAAATCCATCTTACCTACGTTTCAAACAAGTTTGCAAGATAAGCACGTCACTGGAACCAGACGTTAAAAGAGGAGAAAACAAAGCAAACGATCGCTTTCGCTTAAAGCGGAAACCACAAATAGGGCGGCGGCGTGAAGCCAAGCGACGTAGGATTGACGTTGAGGAACAGCGCACTCTATATAGAGAGAGCGACTAAGGATTGTTGTTGCAGACAAGGCAATATGGGTCGGTGCAGTGATGCCACTCTCAGTTTAAAATAAAAAAATTCGAAATACAAATCAATGGTCTTTTGAGACTGACTTGTTGGTGGTTCTTGTTTTGTGGTATATCAACCTCTATCGATTATTTAATACCGAAATCTAAATATTTTGTACGCAATTTTAATTTTATTTTTTGTATATAAGACTGGTTATAGCGGTACGCTTTACTAATTAATCCTTAGCTGGGGGAATAGTTTCATACCTTTCCTTAAGTTATTTGCACGCTAGTGAATATAACGTATTCAACTGGAATTGGAATTCGGCTAAAAATCCGAGCAATCAACGGTTAAACAACCCGACCATTCAAAACGGAAGCGAGTATTTAAGGACTTCAGTGATCGTATGGGAGCCGGTGTTTTCAAACGTCAAACTGACTTGTGACACATAAACACAAACACAATCACACACATCTATACACACACAATCACACGTATCTATACACACAAACCATCACACAAATATGGCATTAAAATATAACAGATGAATTGACATGTCGATAAAAACAAAATTTTTAAATTTGTGTGTATATATATGTGCGTATATTTATGTCTACACTTGTCTGTATAAACATATATGTTCGAATATGCATATACTCATCTATTTGTTCATATGTGGATGTCTGTAGATTTCATATGTGTGTCCATGACTTTTACTCGTTCAGTATCTAAATAACGTTATAATAGTTTAAAGGAAATGCTTTGTTAAACTTAGAATTTAAAATTCGCAAATAAGATAAAGTAAAGTGAATCTAATAGTCGATTAATAATGCTGATATTGTGGTAGACGAATTAATGACCGTTTGAGAAGGGGGTTTATCTGCAAATGCGTTCGTAGACGTCATGGAACCGCGAGGCGAGCTCGTGCAAGGCAGTTTTTGAAATGACACGGCGCATGCGTCATTGGTGTAAGCGAGGCTTTCAGAAGCGAGAAATTATGGTTTCTTGCTCGAGACCAAAAACACATAAAAAGAGCCAAATTCTGTTTCGGAGGCAGTTTCGTGTTGGCGATTCATAAAGGCTACACCTGTGTTCGGGAAACGGCGTTTTGTTTACGGCGCGCAGGAAACGGAGTCCCGAGTAAAGTAGTGTTCCGGGACTACGTGGAGCATTTCGGAGAATGGATCCAAACGGTCATAATTCGTCTACCAACTACACTCCGAGAAGATACAAATACACACATTCATCAGTGTAAAATTAATATTAATACCTCAATAAATTGTTCTAGAGTCTACTTTTATATTTATCAAATTAGAAATTGCTTGGTCCTCTCTATTTATGCAACAATGCCTAGCTGATGAAGAGTAATTTGGTTGGTCTTGAACCTTACAATACTCTCCAACTTGAAATAAACCTATCACTTGATAAACACAGATAGTGTCGAAACAAAATAGCTACTTTTGTAGTGATAGTGTAAAATATTTATATATATATATATATATATATATATATATATATATATATATATATATATGCACATAGCACAGCGGTTTTAGTTAACTCATTGAACGGTTATTTTTATTAATACTTAATATACAAATAAGTGAACGGAATACGCCCAGCCAACAACATCCTGCTGAGATCAATATGGTTGAAATCTGGGTAGCAATTACATAGTGAAATTTTGTTCCTTAATCTATCTATCTATCTATCTATCTATCTATCTATATATATATATATATATATATATATATATATATATATATATATATTAAACAAATAAATTAAAAATAATTCGATATTAATCAATTTCTTAAAATAAATTGTCTTTGTTTACGTTTGCTTAAATTAGAATACGAAAACATAGCAGACATAAATATTATAAAAAATTAGGAAATTGTAGTTTAAATGCTTTGTCCAACAGCAAATCCTTCTTTGTCGAAGAGTAAGCTCAATGGACGATTACTTCTACGGAACGCAGGTGCAACTCTTCTGGCCAGTATATATATACTCTTTAAAGAACAGAGTATCTACCTAAATACATTAAAAAACAGAGTATCTACTTAAATACGGGTATCAATTAAAATAATCTTTAATAAAATAAATTTGTTAATATATAAATTGTTTTGCGTGTCTCCATTCAAACAAATTCTGCTCTTAAGAAACCCTTGGTTTCAACTGACCGACAAGTGCGTCAAATGTCGATCATGACATGAACCTTTGATATACGCCAAAAGATTTTCAAATTGATTTAGAGGATACCTTTGAACTCACCAAAACTCTTAGAATTTAGGAACTCTTTCTGTCGAGTCGCCTTATGCAAATTCAACCAAAATCGGGTAACTTGTAAATAAAGGTCCGAAACATTGATGTACAAAAAGACTTTTCGAATCAATGTACAGGATTTGTCAAAAATCAACGACAAACATAATTTCAGGTGGTCTTTTGCGTCGTTTTATGCATTTCCCTAAGATGGTTCACTCAGATTCAACCAAAACGAGTCATTGGTAAATCAAAGTCTGATTCCTTGATAGGCGGTCAAAACTTCAACTGACATACTAGGTAGGCCAAAATTTAATAGAAAACATAACGTTTTGTGATCATTTATTTCTCCAAAACACTGAGTTGTATTTTTAAAAAATCGTGTTAGGCATCTATCTTATCATATAACATAACAATTCACGCTTTTCTACAAGGCGTCAAACTCTCCAAAGTTGCAAGAGCAATGCATCAATTTCCTCTGCGTCACAACGTCGCGTCATACTGGAGAATTTTGAAAAGCAATTTACCTTACCATTTCAACATAGCCACTTTTCTCGTCGATGGGAGAGATTCTGTTATCTCACTAAACAGCTGCTGCCCGTCTCAACTTGGGCAACCCCGAGTCATTAAGGTGTTGTTGCGCTATGGTCTGTCTTTTTCATTGCGTGTTTGGATATTAGGACCAGATAATAACATGAACTCTGAAAATAAACCAGAACATCCGGACTATGTTGGCCTGCAGATGTCTGAAGACATCAAGTAAATCAGTGACTGCATAAAACTACAGTTATTAATGACAAACTCAAACACCTAATGTAAAATCAGTCACTGACGGATTATTCTTCTCAAGCTTGCAAAGACTTTGGTCTGACTGTTAACCCGAATAAGAAAAGTGTCCTGGGTCCAGAAATATGATGGCAAGACATGGTGCCCCAACACTGAGATCTGGTCTGGTGTGGGTCTGCCCATCTTGTTTACACTCTTTAAACAGCGCTTATACTACAATATGCCAGATGGCCATATCCCAAAGATCTGTATGGGGAGCTGGCCTCTGGGAGAAAACCCACTGAACGCCAACATTTACGGTATTGTGACATCGTTAAACGTGACATGAAGGCTGTAACCATAAACACGGAATTCTGGGAGAGAGCGGCAGTCAACAGGTCTAAGTGGAGAGGAAATCTGGCCAAACAACTTAAATCCTAGAAGGGCAGCTGATACAAGCCGTCATGGAGAAGCGATTTGACAGAAGTGACCGTTCCGACAGACCAAAAACAGAACATAAATGCAGCCTCTTCAACAAGAACTGTCACTCCAGCATCGGCTTCTACAGTCACAGACGCCGATGCGCAAGCCAAACAGACAACTAGGATGCTACCCATGGTCAACCCTGACCGAAGGAGGCAAGAGAATATATATATAGGTATGCATGTAAATAAGTATATATATGTGTAAACACGCAGGTACACATCGATGTATCAATATTTATCAGGTGTTAATATAACAGTGCTCAATATGATATAACAGAGCTATTAAGTATATATCAATAAATATACATATTATCCTACATCTAAAACATCAGTCGGAGTTTTATTCACTATGGAATCGTCAGGTGCATATTATGAATTCATATTACATAGAGCATAAAGTTTAATGTTGTGCCTTAGATGTATGACAATATATATATATATATATATATATATATATATATATATATATATATATATATATAATGTATGGAGGCAGTAGATAATTTTCTAAACATATACTGTTGAATATAACAGACAATAAATGTCTGTTATGCTTAATCATGAGCCGTTCAAAACATCTTATTTTGGCTTTAATTTCAGGTGAAAATAAAAACAAAATTCTAATTTTCAGCTCGCATAAGCCATCTTCAGTCCCTGTAACCTCTCTGTAGATGGGTCATGTGCGCCGAAAGCTTACAACCAGCATAATTAAATATATCTAACTGTTGTACAATTTTGTTTTTATTTTCACCTGAAATTGAAGCCAAAATACGATGTTTTAGAACGGCCTATGGTTAAACATAATAGACACTTATTGTCTGTTACATTTAACAGCATATGTTTAGAATATATATATATATATATATATATATATATATATATGTATATATATATATATATGTGTGTGAGTGTGTGTGTGTGTGTGTGTGTGTGGCACCTCATAATCGTGCAAAATATCACTGCAAGATTCAGTTAGAGTTGTAAATAATAACGAGTTAGTTATCGCTATAAAGCCCAACCTACATCTTCCTGGGAGCTATTAACACACAACCGACGCCCCTTTTCAAGAAAAGGCGTATGGTGCAAATCTTTTGCGAGAAAACAAAAACATGGACTAAATCAAAGTTGATCGTGGAAGGTTTTATTATAAGGATAGTGGAGGTAAATTCTACCTGCAAATAATCTATAATTGTTTACTTTGTTACATAAATAGATAAATATTAAATGATATTTGCTTTAAGTTTATGGTTACCAAAATATGGATTTGAGCACAGTTAGATAGCGAAGAATGTCTTTCGTTAATAGGTTTAACGATGTACGATCATCTACGATATTGGGATTTATGTAAGTCCACAGAATAAAGAACACATTGAAAAGGCAAAACAAATGGCGGTGACAGCGTGAAAAAATAATTATTTGTTGCTAGAAATTCCTGTAGTCCCAATTGTATCGTGCTCACTGAGTTTGTTCTATTTTCCGTTGAAATATATGATTTCTTAGCATATGTCATATATGCGAAGGTGTATGTGCGTGGCTATATATATTGACTGTGTATGCGTGAGCTTCTAAATGTCATTGCATAGGAATGTGTATTTTTCTGAAGTGCAGTTGATAGCATAGCAATAAATATGCTTCAGAAAGTTGCCTTACGTATAGAGACTGTACACATTTTAAAACTGAGAAATTGCCATATGCATTCACATACACACAATTTTATACATACGAAAGATATTCTTCTTTGCCCCTCTCTCATTCTCTCTCTCTATCTCTCTTTACACACACACACACACACACACACACACACACACACACACACACACACACACACACATATATATATATATATATATATATATATATATATATATATATATATATACACGAATACACACCTATAGTTAAACTGGTCCACACAGTCAAACCAAACAAGGTTTCTCGTCCCAAATCATCAAAAGTTAAGATAATGTTTCACTCTTAATTTCACTGCTAGGCGTATCCAAAGACGTTCCAAATCTCGTTAACGAGACTCTCGTGCCAACGTGAGATATCCGATACGGTGCAATAATAAGACACTGCGAAATAATCACTACTCGGTTGAAAACCAAGATTCATTAAATTTCTAGAGAGCAATCCGCATTTAGAGACAGAGTTGATAGGACTTGGAAAGACAATTTCACTGTCATTTTATCAAGTCTGCATACAAGGAGTTGACAGAAACATGTGACTTTTTATTCATCGAAAAATCAACATTTTTAACGAAAGTTGTTTATCTGAATATTTTCGGTCAACAAATGCCCTCTCACCATTTTTCACTTTTAAGTTTACATCCCCCAATACTACCTTAGTATGTGTATGTATATAAATATATATATATATATGTGTGTGTGTGTGTGTGTGTGTGTGTGTGTGTGTATAAAACTGTGTATTTTGGTAACAATTCATCTTTTATAAAAGTTTCATTAAAAATCACCGTCTAGGTATTGCAAGTAAGAGTTTATTTAATTTTTTTCGTGTTCTTAAAAATTTTTGATTTCAGAACAAATGTTCAATTGTTTTGTATGTCCGAGATTTTTTGGCTATACTTTTGGCCATTAGCAATGATTTTTTTATTTTTACTTTTAAATGTCAGTTTTTAATTAAGCTTATATATACAACAAAAAGAATAACATAATATATATATATATATATATATATATATATATATAACAAAGAGAATATCAAAAAGAATTATTAAGGTTTCGGGGGAAGAATTTAAAGAATTTTATTACTGTCATGGGCAATCATTTAGCAACCCTAATCTTAAATTCAAGAAGTCCCTTTCCCGAAATTTTTGGAAAATAATAGAAGAGGGACTCAGACAAATTTAAACTAATAAGCTCGGCCTACACCCCAATAACATTTATGACAGACGTAATCTGTTTTGTTAAAAAGATTTAAAAAAAAACTAAGCAAAATCTTCATTTAAACTTATGAAAGGAATGCATAAGCAAATGTCGTCATAAATCCAAACGTTTTTCATTTTAAATTTATGTATTAACCCCACTTCAAATATAATCCAAAATTAAATTTTCCGTGTTGAAAGTTGTTTTTTTTCTTTTTATTTATTGTAGAATTAATTACAATACTCATATATGTTACACCCTTTTAACCAATAACCTTTCTTGTCCAATCGTTTGATATCATTGGCGCATTAATTTCTAAATTTAATTTTATTAACTATTATTTGCTTCTCCTAATATGAATGATTTTTTTTAGTTTTTTAGTTTTGAATACATTTCCTTTAATAATAGTCTCGTTTCAATCTAGTTATACATTTTTTCCGGTATGGTTCTATTATATATATAGTGTCCATTTTCTGAAGACGACAATTATTTTATTATTAACATCTATTTGGTTCTGTTTCGTGAGTTTCGAAACGTGTTAGCTTGTCATTTTTCAATGTTCAGTCAGTTAGGTGCCATACATGATACACGATTTGGGCGATCATGTCTTGAAAGACTGGGCAGAAGTGTATCCTGCAGTAGTTTTCCATTGCTTTCTGCGATAGGCTGGTGGCACGCCAAGAATATAGAATCCAGTCTCTCATATTATTTAACACATAACTGGAGAGAAGAGACTGATAAATGCCTTTCCCAAAGGCATTTGTGCGTCAGCGAAGGAAACAACTATATGGTCCCTTTATTTATATATAGGTTTTTAAAAACTTTTATATATTCTCTGATTTTCCTACTCATCAGCACTATAACCTGAGATTAATTATATATATATAATCCAAAAGGAAAAGCAGGAAGGTAAATCCCAAAGACACGATCCTAATTATTAGTAATGTATTAATATTAAAAAATAATACAGTTGGAGGGCTCAATGTAATTAAAATTACAGAGCCAATTATAAAATAAAATAAATTGCGAACTTCAAAACCGTTGAATGATCATTTCAACATGAAATCCCTAAGAGAGATTTCAGATCTCATCGGAAACTATCAAAATTCAAAATGAAATAAAAAAAGAAAATAAAAATATTAAGATTTTACCGGTGTAATTTCAAACATTTACGTCACAAAAAACTAGATAGCAATCAATGTCTATTTTTAGATTTTGGACAACATTACTTTTAGATTGAGTTGTAAGTGAAAAATTTAAAAATTTGGTTTGTGTCTAGCTTTACAAAGGGGAAGGGGGTTAACGGAAGTAATAGTAAGTGGTGTTTGAGTGAGAGGTGAGCTAAACAAAATGGAAAGAGAAGGAGAAAGAAAAGAAAAGAAAAGGAAAACTTTCCTATTTCGTAGAGACACTAGGGACGTGCTAACAGAACTAGCGTTTATAAATGGATTAAAGTATTAGAAAAAAGATTTTTATAACAAAAACTTTATTTGGAGGAAAAACTGATATATGATTTATTTAAATTTAATTAAAATAAACTAATTAATTATTTATTTAATTATTTAATTATAAACCTAGACTTAAATTAAAAATAAAATTAATTAATTTTTTTAAATTTTATTTTTAAATTTAAAAATAAATATTTTAGAAAAATATTTAAAAAAACGTTAAAACAGAACAAAACGGTTATAAATTAGTTATTGCAGTACGTAAAGATTCTGCCTATAACTATAACTGGTGTAACTTAAATTCTTTCCAGCTCACACCAAATGTTCCCTATACAAGCTACAGATGAAAATACTCAGTGTAGGGTCAAATGAATACACATTATCAAACTAATCCTGCATAAACTAGAATTGTAATGCACAACACATATATGCACACATGAATTATATACAAGAAAGCTGCTCGAGAGGAAAGATATATATGACGTCTACTTAACCACTGGAAAAAAATAGCACATAAATAGATAACAATTCTCCTTAATCTTATCTACTGTATATTTATATTTTCTGATTAAGCTTAAGTAGAAGTGTGACATGTTAAACGTATAAACGTTTTCTTGTTTTTTTGGGTTTTTTTTCCTTTTTTCTATTATTCTCTCGGATTCTTACCCATATTTAATCCTAATAATTCAATATATATATAATCATATAGGGTTATATTTATTCGTATGAAGTGATAGAGATTGAGTAAAACACTATGTGCTTCATGTATTTTAGAATATATTTTTATGATATTAGTATATTTTCGTGTCCCACATTAGAGAAATATTAAGCGGCTTCCTAAGGGCAACTAGATCGAAACCAATTGAATTGTGATGGTGCTAAGATATGAATTTGGCCACAGAAAATAAACAGTGTTGACACCAATTAATATTCCTCGATTTTCTCGCCAGAGGCTCTTAAAGCAATGGCTTCGTCAATTATTTTAGAAGAACGAAAGTTTCACCCAACCTGCCTACTGGTAATACTCTATTAGAAAGAATTCGAACAAACAACCTTCCTGTTAATATATTTGCCAAATAATTCTTTTTCGTGTGCGTGTGTGTCTGTGTGTGTTTGTGTTTGTGTGTTTGCGTATGTGGGTGATTGTGTTTATCATTCTCTTTCACTTCTAACGATTTTAATATTGCTACTTGACCGCAGGCGAATTTAACGTCTCAAAATACTGTCAGGAAGTGTGCAATTTACGGATCCTAATTCTCCCGGGATATTCAAGCGTTCTGAGAATGCAAGTTGTTTTTCCCTAGTTGACAGAATTAAAAAATAAACAATAATATGATTCCGTTCAAATCAATCGGGAAATTATAGGAGTTTCCAAGATTCAGATTGATCTTATGACAATATCTGAGAAGTTGTGTGAGAATTTCGTTAAAGCATTCCAAATTTTGTAAACGCAGTAAGATGGCTGATTGTACATTTTGTTTAACGAGCTTAGATCTCGTTCTACCACTTAAATAACTGCACTCTCTCTTAAGATATATATTTCTCATTACGATACACGCTATATTTAGTAGATAAGCGTGTTCATCAACGTATTTTAAAGAGAATTATTAACGAGATGTGTTATGGTGATGTGGATATAGTCTAGGAACGAGTAATCGGAGGACCGAGTTCAAATTCCAGTTGAATACATTGCGCAAATAGGCTTTGGAAAGGTATTAATCCATCACTTCTTCCTCCGGGTGTGGGTTAAATAACAGGGAAGATTGGATTTTAAAACCTTGGTAGGTAATCAGTCTGACGCCGAAGTTAATGACAACCTACTGCGAGAAAATCTTCTGCCTAGTCATTCAAGTCTCTTTCGAGAAATGATCGCCCAGGCGTACATCATCTATGGCACTTAACTGGCTGACTGAATTGACGTCAAGCAGTTTGGACATTTCAGATTTTTTATTTACTCAAAAGAACTTCATGGCTAAGGTGGGTTCCCATTTACACTGACTAGACAGGGCCCAACCGTGAAAAGTAAATTTTCTTTAATAAATTCTTTCAAATGCCAATTCCACTTTTTTTACAGCTTCTTAAAGGCTTACATGCTTTTTCTATGGTATTCTCAGCTTCATTAAACAGAAATGTGTTCTGCCTCAGGTCTCGTCTTCATCTTTGACCTGCTTTCGCTGCTATTTCTTAATTATCTTCACACATTCAGTAACTGAAATCAAGCGTTGCAAATCTTTTAAAGTTTTGAATTGTCTTATAAAGGTTTTCGCTGGTTTTAGAATAACATTTAGACGGTTTCTTTCAATTTAACTTTATATTTGTTTTTCCTCTAAACTTATAGATCTTACAAAACATTTCAGTCATGATCGGCAAAATCTTGAGGCTTAAAATGATGCAATTTATTTCAGTTCTCTGACCAGAACCAGATCTTCGATTTCACTTCTTCAAATGCTGGGATTTTGTTTTACTTTAATTTTAATTTTTCTGTCAATTTTTAATTTTGTTGCTTTGATTGCACGATGGATTTACCCTTAACGTTTTAAATAATTACACTTCGGGTTTCTGGCTTGTCATTTTTGGTTTACGGTCGTTGCACAATCCTGAGTTGATTACCAAGTCTTGCGTTTTTTTCTCATAAATCTGAGATAAGAAGTTTACTACATTCGTTTAAGAGAAAACATTATCGTAATTTGACAAATGATATGAAAGTGAAACAAAAAATAACCGGTTTCTAAGAACTGAAAAAATAATGATAAAATGCAAGATATATTGAAACATACAGTATCCAAAATGGTGGCCATTAAAGACTATTGGCATTCATAAAATTGTAGAAAGGTGAATTCAAAGCTGAAGATTATAAAATGTAAGAAATATTGATTTGTCTACTAAAAAAATTAAGTGGCAATTCAATCTATATTTAGTCTTCTTGTCTGCCGTGGTTAACAGTAGAAGATAGAAGAGGTAGATCAGTAAAAGTGTGTAGTTTGTTCAGTCTCCACTAGTTTGCTCATACTTGGGTGGTAGTATCAAAACTAAGCTAAACATATTTAATTACTATATGTATCTGTCCTCCTGGATTATTATGGAAAAATAAAAGAAAAATTTATTGTGTATCTAAATGAGAAAAAATCTGTTAAAACTAGTTTTTCATTTCTGACAGTGCTGATATTTAAAATCATCTTAATCTTCCTATCAGCAGAGTTTTCGAAGTTAGAAATATATGCAATCTGCGCGGATAGCAACACAGTTGTTATAAAGAAATAAAGCTTAATACGCCATATATTTTTTTATTTTGACTAAAACATCTGTCAACTCAAAATTCTCTTATCATTTTCTCAAAATATTCTCCGCAATTTCCTTCTCTTTTTGTTTCTGATCACACGTATATGAAAATGGAATTGAAATTTTATAGAAATTGCGGATGAGAAAATGTAGGTAATTTTGATATTTATGTTCTTCGCTGCTCTGGTATCTTCAGGGCATTTTTTATCTGCATAAAATGAACAATATAAATAGAGATAAGCAAAAAAATCTGCGTAAAATAAAGATTTTTTTCAGTGTATGCATGCCATTCTGATGTACGCATGCGCCTTTTTGCTTTTCTGCTTTCGTTTCTATAATAAATGGAAGCTGAGTCCTATGCGCAGCGTTCATCCATGTGCAAAATATCAGGTTTATTGCAGGTTTTAAGGTTTCATTATCTTTATGCTATCTATTTCAGTGCGTTCATATTTAAATTAATTTCTATCTAGCGAGATACTTGCGTTATAAACATGCACTTAAGATTTGCCACACACATGCACAAACATTATATATATATATATATATATATATATGTATTTGTACATATATATTATTATTATTTTAGACATTACGCTTAGTGTTAATTTAAGTAAACATCTTAGTCGTATTTATGTAAACAAATTTATTTTTAAAAATGTAAATTTACGTCTGATCGTTTTTAAAGTACCTAAAATTTCTGAAAACAACTTTTATTTTAAGCAAAACACAACTGTATGCATCAACGTACTCGCCGTTAGAACCCATACAACCTTTTCATCATGGTAAATACACATGTCATGAGAAATTAAAATCTGCGCTAAAACAATTTTGACGGAATTCTTAACGGTTTAATCGTACTAAGTGTATGCTTCCCAAAACCAGCAACGCGTAAGAAATATGGTATATATCCTGGTGATAGCATAGTGTTCAGGATTTTTAAATCTAACTGCATTTATTTTTGCTGTTGAGTTTGTGAAGTTTTAGGCATAGCGTCCTCCTACAGCAGGAGAATCTAATTTCTTTTCACCTTTGCATTTGAAAATGCATCTGTTTCAAATTTCAGAAATGGAATATTTTCGTTTTGTTTTGACTAGCAAACAGCAGGATGGTTCTTTTTGATATGCTAAGTTGATTTTGGGAAAGTTGTGTGGGAAATATTCTTTTACTAAATGATTATTCCCTACACCAGCTAAGACTATTTTTCAGTGGTATCTACATTGATTTATTTTGGTTTACGACTTATCAACGCTTTGTAGGTTATTAAAGCTGAGAAACATTTCAAACTGTAGTTTGTATAACCCAAAAATTTATACCGGCTTTAATAACCCAAAAAAATATAGCAGCTTTGAATAACTCAAATATTCATATCGGCTTTGAATAACACAAAAATATAACAGGTTTGAATGAACCCCAAAATCTATACCAAATTTGAATGACTGCAAAGATTCATACTGGATTTGAATAACCCTAGAAAGATATACCGGCTCTGAAAATTATACTAACTTTGAACAAACCCAAACATTTATACCGGCTTTAAATACCCCAAAACTTTATACTGATTTGAATAGCCCAACAATTTATACTGGTTTTGAATGACCAAAAAAAAAAAAATACTGGCTTTGAACAGCCCAACAATTTTATACCGACTTTGAATAACCCTAAAGTTATATACCGGCTGTGAATAACCCCCACAAAATTATATCAGGTTTGAATAACCCCCAAAAATGTATACCTGCTTTAAATAACACCCCCAAATTTATACTGACTTTGGATAGCCCTCAAAATAACCTAAGCAATATGATAATCGGTAAAAAACAATTTATTTAAAATATGTTTGATGAATTCCTTTATTTTTGTACAGCGCTCAATGATATGTCTCTGTATGGATTTTTAAAGGCTTCATATAATTTTTCTATGTCAAGTGACAACTTGGGATCACCATCACCCAAACTTTCGAAGTTCAGCCAGAAGAACTTATTAGAATCGCTACTGTGAAGCTGAATGGAATTCCTAAACAGTATTGATATACCATCATTAGCTCAGTGAATGAGTTTGAATTGAGTTTGAATTCACGGAGCATAAATACATAAAAGACGAGCGTTGTCATCTTTATTTCGGAAAGAAAAGACCCACTGTATGAAAATGACATGTATATTTGAGCATAAACAAAAGAAGACCACGAGAAAAAAAATGTCACTGATGCACAGCACAAAGAACATAATTGATTTTCTTACATTCCAATTAATGCGAATTCCAGTAGTGCCTTTTGGATTAGTGTGCTAAACTTTGTATATACCAAAATTTGATTAGTGCATCCATGATACTCGATTAGTGTAGTAAATCATGCATTCTTCAGTTTAACCAAATTAATTGAAATGTCTTTTCATATAGTTACCGATGATTGCTCGAAAATTTCAAAATGGAAAATGAGTAACTCTTTTTTAAGTGTTACATCATCTAAGTAATAACAGTAGTGTTAAAAATGGACGGTTATAAATACATTTTATAATATAGGCTTATAACAAAAATATGTATTTGAATATTTGTATCTATAAATTTTACGGGATTGTCTTGATTTTTAATGTTTGGTTTGAAGGTAATTAAAAGGTAAATTCTGATATTTTGTTTAAAAAAATGGATGATTTAATTAGATACAGAAATTTCTTTTGTTACAAATATCGAAATATAAAATATGCATGGGGAGATTAAAAAATAAAATTTATAACCAAAAATACTAATGAGTATAATATTTTTGGTAAATTTCTTAAAATTGAAAATGTTATATTTTACTTAAATTGTACGCAAATGATAATTGTGAATTAAACTAAAATTTAAGGTAAAAATTATACAAATTCCTATAAGTTATTTTATTTGATTAATGTGTTTTCAAGTAGTCAGTCAGTTAACTACCATTAACGATACACGCTGAGTAGGCAGAAGATCTTCCCAAAGTAGACTGATATTACTTTTAACGGTAGACTGGTTGCCAACCAAGGTTATAGAACTCAGTATGTCCTGCCATTCAACCCATAACTGAAGTAGAGAAGAGATGGATGCATACCTTTCTCAAGGGTATTTTTGCGTAAGTGAATGAAAAGAATTGGACTGAAATTCAAACTTGGCTCTATATCTAATACACCACAAAACACATTTCGAACTGTACGTATCTTTAAATATGCACATTAGCCGCAATAATCAAAGGGTTGTTGCATTTGCATAAGTAATCTTCATAAGCGTGCCGAAATATATGCTTCAGTTTGTAAAAGACATGATAAGTAGACGTTAAAAGATAACACACACACCCAACCACCCACCCACACACACACACACACATATATATATATATATATATGATGTCCATAAAGTCCGTGTGCGCATTAAAACATTTATTACTTTATTTGTATTTGTGATAAAGTGCACATGAAGTTTATGGACATACTGTATATGTATGTATGTATGTATGTATGTATGTATGTAAGTTATAACATGCATAACAAACGTATAATTTTTATCTCGTTATGGACCATATTTAAAATGTAAAGGCAGCCCCAGTGACATTTTTATAGCTATATTTTAATATTTTATTACGTTTGTATATTGGCATTCTCAATAAACTGGTTTTAGAACAGTCAATGCATGCATATATATATATATATATATATATATATATATATATATATATATATATATATATATATAATCCTATATTCACAGATATTCAGATACGCATATGTGTTTTATGTTTGTATATTTTGTCCCTATTTGTAAAATTATGAATAATATTTTGCTTTACATGCAAAAATATTTCTCTATTCATACAAACCTATAAAAATTCAAAGTGAAGATTTCTCCTTTGAAAACAAAAGTCTATGTAAATCTTATATTTATATTTTTCAGTTTCAAATGCAAAAAATGATAAATAGCTAAACATAAAATAATACGTGATTACAGCAACAGAAGTTATCATCACACATCCACCGCTAAACTTTCGCAAATCCTTATATGCCAGTACTTTTTTTTCATGTCTTTTCAACAAACATTTCTATCTCATCCTTCAATCTGGTCTCTTGCGTTTGCTACTTATTCGGCAAAAAGCTACATATTCTTCCTCTACCTATTAGTTCTTTTTGCTGTTCGGTACCTTGAGAATACTGGAGATTAAAACGAAAATGGATTCAGCACTTAAATTAGTGATTGTCACTTAAAGAAAAATATGAAAATGAACTGAAATAGGAAAATAAAATTTATGTATTCTATACATACCGTTAATAAGCCAAAGTGGGGTTTTTCAGGTACATAAATTCGCAACGTAACTATAACATTGGTAAAACGTTAAAAAGAGCAAAACGTTTAAGGTCAAGTAAATATTTGATTCAACATATCTGTAACCGATATACACAGTCACATATCTTTCATTTTCTGCTACGATGATGTGCTATAGTTAATCAGTAAATAGCAATAACATGAATTTAATAAATGGGACGTTTGATTCGGCAGAAGCATGTGAGTTATGGGGCATTTGTTTGGTATGGTGCTTAGGCATTTGTTTGATCTGTGAGACGTGGTGTTGTTCAGCGACAACCGATTAATGGTATTACATAAAAAAAGCTGCACAATTTTGAATGGGCAAGAAAAACTTAACAAATTTTTCAAAGATCACGGACTGAATATAAAATAGTTGTCTGTACCAAAAGTCTTCTTCCTCAGTGCATAGCTGAATTTAAGCAACTAAATATATTGTTGTAGATTAAAAAACGCGTACAAAGAATGTATATTAATAAAACACACCAAATATCCCAAGTATAGTACGGCACATACATAGATCAGTGCAAGTTATCAACTCATTCAACCAGTGAATATATGTTCGTTAAAGACAAAACAATTTGCCAACAGATTAGAGTGGAAAGTGTCCTTAATACAGAAAAATTAGTACCGAGTAAAAGATAGAAATAATAAAACTATTACAAATCACTGTAACAGCAAGAGTGGCTAAATGTTCCTTTCGAGAGTGTCCTAAAAGTCAAAATTATTCTCAAATTAACAAATAAGTATTTTGCTAGCAAAAAGTCTTAAATAAATTGATCAATAAAAAGAGCATATCAGATACAGCTGCTCGGGTAACATGGGTAAACTCTTTAGCATTTACAATAAAAAAATAATTGAAAGTAATAGCTATGCGATCACTATGACTAAGATATAAAACTACCAAAACAATGAGGGTTGCTCGATACGTGGTAAATGTTAACGTAAAATGGGGTATCTAGAGCCATATTTCGCAGCGATAACGATTAAAATTTTTATTTTGCTGCTACAGGAGAATGGGAAAATAGATACTACACTTATAAAATAATGTGTGATCTGTTTCGTTCTCTAAAAAAGTTCATCGAAATAGATTAAAGTTTTGATTGATAAATTCCGTGTCCGTGAAGGAGTACTGAGTGGGAGCGTTGAATACATGGGAATGTTAATCTTTTTCATTAAAAAATTATTTTCTTTTTGCAGATCTACGTGTTTGATACATGCGACCCAGACGATTTCATTCAGTTTCCTTAAGCTTTTATCTTTGCCTTTATCGCTGGATTTTAAATATCTCATATTGTGATAACAGAAGATCAACCAAGAAAAGTGAAATGTTGTAAGAAACTGGACATAAATTTACCGTGAATATTTGGTGATCCGCGCATTTTCTTTACACATTCCTCGTATTGAATTGATTTTTTTTATTCTTGCGGCAATATTTGAATAGAAATTCTGGTCAGATTCATTACGGTGAATCATTTATGCATTGCTTTGCTTTGTAAAACATTACCTTTGTCTTCATGTAATTGTTACTTAAATTCCTTGAGGTTTCTCCTATTTATTCCTTGTGGCAATCATTACTATAGTTAAATTCCTGCTTTAGTATTTAGGATGTTAATTGTGTATTAGGTGCCTTCTTGTTTTAGAATTAATTAATGACAAATAAGCTCTTTTACGTTCAGCATTGGTATTGGATAATGGATCTCTTTCCAGTAAATTTTTTATCGATTTTTGAAAAGATTGATGAGCTTTCTCTATCGCTTCAAATATAAAATAATTTCTCATACTAATATCTAATATTGTTAGGACATACAAAAATGTACATATATTCATATATATGATAATAGAAGTGGTAAACTGCCTGTACATTTATACATTTGATTCGACTAAAATCAATGGATTTTGAAGAATTTACATTGAAATAAATTTAACCAAATTATATATATGAAATATAAATGGATATTCAGGATTGAAAACTTATCTATTCGCATATATTTTGAATAAATCACCAACTTACGTATATTTAATGTTAGCATTTCGTTTATAGAGATTTTCATTCTTAGATTCACTCGTTTATATATATATATATATATATATATATATATATATATATATATTTGCGTGTGGTGTGCTTTATAAACATATATATATATATATATATATATATATATATTTGCACACATTAAGCTAATAGATTTTTATGCATGTATGACAATATATACGCCTACGCATACACAGGTATGCAAAAAGAAAATTGTTTTTTATACTTAGAAAATTTTAGAAGCGGTGCGATGGGGAAATTGTTCCCATTTTGTATTTTTCATTAGGCAGGGTTTGTGAGAATATGAGCACCATAATGCAGTCCACTCTACTATACATTTTAAAACGGCATGCTCTACTGTTTGGTGTTTGCACAGGAAAATCCAGTACAAACATTGAGAGTGTTTGAGTGTTAATGAAGACAGTATAGAGGATTCGAAATGAGCTAAAAGAAACTAATGGTGATTACAAATGTATTTGGAGTGATCTGTAGGGTTGACGACGTTATACCTGCATTCAATATTGCACAGGGTCTCATACTCAATACGAAGTCTACATCAGCGCCTTGAAGAGGAAGTGCTGCTTTGGATCAAGAGGATAGATGCTGGAAGAACCTATGTTTGGCAACAAAACTCACGAGCAGAACTCAGTTATGGCTGTCAGACAATTTATGCAACCATATTACCTCTTACATCTGGCCATTCGTGGGGAACAAATGAGCGAGAGACTGAGAAGGTTCCTTGCAGCTGAACTGAAAGAAAGAATTATGTCATAAATTAGCAACTTAAACAAGGAAAACGACCAGTAGAATTTTCTAAGTCGAAGTCGTCTGAAGTCATGGGCGAAAACAATAGGGAATTTTATTAAATAAATTTTCTCCTTCATTTTTCAAGACATTTTTTTGTAATTTTGATAAATGATATATATAATTGTTAAAATAATATGTCAGTGCAATTTTTATTTTTAGGTAATTTAGACGTGCATTTATACCTCGCGGCCTATATATATATATATATATATATATATATATTGTCATCCGCAGACAGATCTGTTTCGCTGTATCACAGTTCATCAGTACGGTCACTCCGATTGCTTTTTAACCCAGGATTGAAACCCGACCAAATTGGCGACAGTCGCGGAGGCTTTTGACGTCCCTATGGGAGCATATGATTCAGTCCAGATGGCAGATCTTGTGGGAATTTACATTTTAGATATTCTAAGCAGATTTTTAGACCCAAAACAATTAGGCCTATATTGGGACGATGGATTAATAATTATCCCTAATTCCAATGGGCCCTACACAAATAGGATACACAAAAAATAATTAGAGCCTTGAAGTACCTCGGTTTTAAAGTCGAAGTCACCTCTAATCTTAAAATTGTAGACTATCTAGACATCACCCTTAACTTAAATGATGGATCGTACCAACCATTTCTCAAAGAAAATAGTTCCCCCACTTATATCTATATTTCATCCAACCACCCCAAAAATATTATAAAAGAGATACCCAATATAGTGAATAATAGAATCAACCAATTATCATCCAATATTAAAACTTTCAACGCAAGTAAAAATATTTACAATAAGGCCCTTCAAAAAAGCGGATATAAGAACATATAATAAACCTACAATAGACTCCGAATCATCCAAAAATAAAGGAAACTGTAGAAAAAGAAAGATAATTTGGTTTAATCCTCCTTATTGTAAACTAACATCAATATTGGTAAATATTTTCTCAAGTTAACAGACAAACATTTTAATAACAGTAACCCTCTACGGAAGATTTTTAATAGGTACACCCTTAAAATTAGTTATTCTTGCACTCCGAATATGGACAGCCTTATTAGTTCCCATAATAGGAGAATTCTGGTGAACTTGCGCAATGCTGAATCTAGGTCCGGAATTCTAAACGAATGCAACTGTAATTCTGTGGATGCCTGCCTGGTGGAGGGAAAATGCAAATGCACCCAGGTGATTTATGAAGCACGCATTTCTCCATCTAACAAAAAAACGACTTTCGGACTTATATCGGTATGTCCGCCGGTCCTTTCAAACAAAGACAGTATAACCACAGGTACTCCTTCTCGAACCCCGGTCAGAGGTACCAGACAGCCCCTTTCGCGGGCATTCTAGAAAATGAAAGAAGGGCTGGATCCTGAAATTAGCTGGAAACTGATAGGTTCAGCCCGTATTCCGATGAAATATCGTGCTAAGTGCTGTCTATATTTACTGGAAAAACATTCAATATTAAAATACCCCCACCAACACTGGTTACTGAATCTTAGGAGGAAATTCATCAGTAAGTGCCGGCACAAGGCAAATTATTCGAATACTTAAATTTAGAATTTAAATCCCCGTTAACTAAACGTTAGAATATAAATTATAAGGATTCAATTTAAGTTTTAATCTTAATTTTACCCTAACGTTAACCTTAAAAAGTATTTAACCCCCCTACCTTCCTATCCCAAGCTCCTATAATTGCCTATCTTTAGAAAATATGGATTCTTTTACTAAACCCCTTTTTCCTTGGTTAACACATATATGTATATATATATATTTTTTTCTCTAATATTTTTTTCTCTAATATTTTCTCTAATAATTTTTAAACTGATAACTTCCTGTATTTGGCATTTATCTTGCTTCTACCTAAAAGGTTTAATCAAATAAACTTTAAAAAAAATTAAATCTTATATTGAAAACCATTCCTTCTCACCTAAATACACCTCTTCAAACAGCCCAAAATCTTAACTTTAAAAAGTAATCTAACTCATTTAGTTGTCTATCTTTATAAAAAATGAACTCCTATGCCTCCCCTGCCTAAATATACCATTTCAACACCCTGTAACCCCGCGACAAACAGCTCTGTCCTTCGCCATTTGGAAAAAAAACAATGTCGCTGACGCGATGTAGAGTCTCTATTAGAGATCCTATGTCGAAATGTACATCCGACAACTTTGAATTTTGAAAATTTTCTCTAATTTATATATATATATATATATATATATATATATATATATATATATAGTCATCCATATACATGTCTGTTTCGCTGTATCACAGATTATCAGTGTGGTTGACATCCGATTGCTTCTAGCCGGATCCAAACTAGGGTTATTTGGCATCACTAAGAGATTCTACTGCTAAGCTCTCAGTGCACTCATGAGAGAGGGAGATATATATACAGGAAGAAAGTGTTTAAGAGAGAGACATCTATTGAGTATAATATACGTTTAATTATATGGAATGCATATATATATATATATATATATATATATTTGAAAGTAATTATACATATATATATTGATATGTACGACTACACGCACATATATGTTGATATATACGACTGCACGTACACATAAACACATGTATACAGTAAAGGAAGATAGGTTATATATACATGTTATATAATCATAAACCAACACATGAATAAGAGTTTTAGTTGCACAAATACCCGTATTATCTGTGATTAAAATGATTTAAATGATTAAACTGAAGATATCTGTCACCAAGTATAAATATATTCACAGGAATAATATTTCACAATGTATCGATATATATATATATATATATATATATATATATATATATATACATGTGTGTGCATATTTGTGCGTGTTTAACTATATATATATATATATATATATATATATATATATATATATTTAAGAACAGGCACAAATGGAAATACATATTGTAAATTTATCCCTCTCTCTCTGTTTAAAAGCACACACATACATATGTAAATAATATGTCTGTGTTGTGTGTTGTGTGTGTGAAATACAACATTATATAAGCAATCATAAATAAATAAACAGAAATGTTCATTTATATATCTTTTAATATTATTACATTTTTTCATATTTTAAAAGCACTCTGCTAGGAACAGTGCGATGAATTGAACGCGTCTTTGCTCGAAGTGCTTTCACACATGCATCCAGTTAAAACGCAAAATTCGGCGAATATTTCGAGGTTTATTGAAACACTAACAAAGAATGTCGAATCTTGCCCTGAGCTACGTCAAAAACTAGAAACGAAACAAAAGGCGAACAGATAAATCACAAATGTCGCTAGAAGATACAACATGGAAATGAAACGTTCGAAAAGGAATTCCATTCCATTTAATACAAACATTTGCTTCTTCTGTGTATTTTTGCCGAGGTCGCTTCATCTGCAATTGCTTTTATGATAATGATGAACAGAATAATAATAAATATTATTATTAATTTTATTATAACGATTGGCAATAAAAAAGTTAAAATCAACTCAAAAGTACATTGATATGAACAGATGATTTCTGTTTTTAAGTAACTTCAGAATTTGCAGAAATATTATTAGAAAAATAATAATGTGTTTCAAGATTTTCCAAATAAAATGCACATTAACTTTCAAATTAAACATTATTTCGGATCAACAAAATGCAGGGGAATTGAAAAATGCGGAATCTGTTTTGAGGCGTATAGGAAACAAATCGTGAAAGCAAGCGTTTTTTTTTTAATGCGCATAAATGAAAAGACAGCTAAGATAAAAGAACAATGCCGAGCAGGCTAATGCTAATAAGATAAACGAAAGCCAATAATTATTTTCTCTGTCTCTTTCCGATTATATTAAAGGTGCATCATTCAGAACTTTGGAAGACAAACAATGAATTCACCTTTTATAACTAACTTCTTATTTTAAACATAAGGATTAATATCAGTATAGTTGGGATTAACACTGAAAATGAAATTCCTCTGGTATATATATATATATATATATATATATATATATATATTGTTTTTAATTAAACTGTATTATACATTTAAATCTACCGGCCTGATTATTGATAATAAATTTTTCTTACGAAAATGTGTCATTCGGCAGGATACAAACCTGCGACCCCTATCCACATAGCGGAAGCTACGCGTGATCAGGTACGTCTTAGACCTCTCGAACAGGAATGACTATCAGTCTAAACGAGGTTTTAATCAAGTCTATATAACACAATTTTTGATTAATCTCAATAACCATAACTGCTCTGAAATTTATCCTAATGTCAAGAAATGTAAACATGTTACGGAAATTAACGAAGATTAACGAAACTTGGTTATAAACAAATTGATAAATTATTGCTTGATGTCATTTAGAGTCCAGTTTACGATGTTGGAACTATATTAGACAACTGGGCTTGCAAGGATATTAATGGCCATAATTCTATTCTGAGAATTCAATTCAGTTTTTAATATCAGTCGTAGCCTTCTATAATACTCTTTACTCTCTATTTCTTTCTTTTTTATGGTAAATGTTTTCACTCTTATTTACACCTAGGTATTTATAAGCTTCTTCTGGATTTAATTCTTTTATTGTTACAGCAGGGTCTAAACTAATTCAGGATGTTTGTTGTAGCAATCCACGTAAAACTGTGGCTTTAGCACATTTACTCAAATTGAAGTTTATTCCAATGTCTTCGCTGAAGCATGTTACAGTTTGCAGAAGACCTTCCAGGTTAGCATACAAGTTTAAGTCATCCATGTAAAATAGATGGCTTATTTTCTTTTGGACTATTTTATAACCACATTCTGTCTTGTTAAGTTGACTGGTTAGTGCTATTAATGATAGGCAGAAAAGCAAGGGAGACAAAGAGTCACCCTGAAATATACCTCTTTTGATGTTTATTTCACCAGACTTATAGTTTCTATTTATATGGTTGAGGTAAAGGGTTGTTTTCCATATCGACATGCATTGTTTGATGAAATGGATAATGACGGTTGATATCTTGTATTATTATTATTATTATTTTAGTTTGAAACTCTTTTCGGATCTCTACCAATGGCATGAGGCTACTGAACTTTGACGAGTTGTTTATCTTAACCATAAAATTAGAAAAATATGGTAACACTAGTCTCTGGAAGATGAGTTCAGTACTGGTCGGGAATATATTTTGAATTTCATGGATGGAAAGGTAGTAAAGATTTTATTGTTTATCAGTGCCTTTCTTGAATATACCCGTTGTCTCAGATGATGATAGACATAAACGACGAGTTTAAAGGTCACATCTTTTGGATTCTAATTGCAAGTTCTTTATATTTCCTAATCTTCGTAAAACATTTTACAAATGCACTTTGATCAAACAGAAAACATATCAATTATAGAACATTGCTTCTTCTTCATTATATCTGGCCTCTTTGCTTGAATAGCCCTGTATATTTTTGCCCATAGCATTGAGATACATTTTTCCCATTTTGTTACTGCTTTTTCAATGTTTGCTATTTTTATTTTTAAGTATCGACCACTTCTTATTTCGTTCCAGAAACAAGAATATATATTCTTCTAATGTGTATTTTGCAAACAACATTTTCGAATAAACATTTTAAAAAATAACTCATAATTATGAACGAATAAGATTGATCATTTTTGGCTAACATAAATTATTGTTTTTTATTTATTCCCATAATTTCAATGCAAAGGATAAACTTACACATTTGAGTTCTATAAATATCATGCATTTGGAGAGCGTATTCCCTAATGCAAGCATGTTAGTTACCATATTCCTTTAAGCTGTTTTATCTTACTTCATTACATGAGGCTTTTATTTCATATTGATATCATGTTTTCACCACCTTCCTATTTCATGTATGATTTTTAAAACAGTTTACTGAAGGTAATCTAACTGATTTCATTTAGATTATAGTTTAATTCATGTAAATTGATTTTAACTTTATATTTCTATTATTGTTGTAATCCAACATTTATCATTTTATTAGTCGATTGAAAATGTATCAATCTTGTTAAAATTCTCTTTCAGGTTAAACAAACTCTACCAACGTATTTTGAGTTTTATTCTTTTAATCATTTTCTTTTTCTTTTCTCATTATTCCGTCATTTCACGTTGATTTTATCAGGATTAGCGATTAAACATGAATTAATGTTGTTATTCTTCTTGTTGTAGACATATTTGATTTCTACTCAGTCAATTCTTTACCGAATACAAGATAGGCCAAGGGTCCTCAAACTTTTACATCATATTACCCCTTTTTCTTAGCTATTGTTTGAGATAATCGCCCATGCCTATTTGCACAAATATAAATTAAAATATGTTACTTTTTATATGGTCTTTGTGGTTGATGCCTTGCTGCAAGAAATTTAATATTTGGATTGAAATTTGTAAGATTTATTTTTATTTCTCCTCCACTAGATATATCAACTTTATTTTTTTCTTTGGTCAAGATTTTATTGTTTGCACTGAGTCAACCAAATAAGTGGTTGGAAATTCTAGCAGTATTTTAGCCAGTTCAGACCACATGTTCAGATACAGCTGTTTCGCTGTATTTGACAACCATAATTCTATTATTCTGCTGCTTTCAGATTTGTACATATATTCATCATTGTGTTTCGTTTCAATAAGTTCTTCGTGCATATTTTCACTGACAGCTTCTATGTCACAACAGAGCGTATCCATCATCTATGGATGGATCTCTATCGAAAATAAATCGGAAAATCGGCTACTTAGTGTATCATTCAATCTTACTATATATTCAGTCTACTTTTTACTAGTTTCTTCTGATAGCTGTTCGCTTACTTCTGTTAACTTAGACACGTTATTAAAATTTTTCAACTGATAATGGGGTATATTAACTGAAAATAGGTCTAACTTTCCAGAGAAATGTTTCAGAATTTTTTTGTAATCTCGCGATGTGTATATCTTAACTTGAATTTGAAGTGTAGTATCATGAACTTTAAAAAATCTATGCTAAAAAGTAAATGATACATTTGTAATGTCCACTTTCTTTAATCAAATTTTTCCTGTTCATATTTTCCAAGATTTTAGCTGCAGAACAAACTGGGCTTGCAAGTTTGGCTGGGCATTTTCATTTCGAAAGCCAACGCAATTCCGTATGAATAATAAGTATATATGCTATTCTTCAGTATCAATGCAAAACCTTCAAAAACGTTTGTCATATTTGTTGTGAGATTTTATTTTATTCATTATTTACTAACTAACGTCAATGACTCATGAAGATCAGTGGTAATATTTTTGGCAACTAAAAGATGGCAATGCGCCACGTAATCAACAGCAAGAATAGAAAAACATTTTTAAATGCGCAATAAATCCCTTATGCTTACCAAGCATGAGTGTTTTGCAAGATACCAAGTTTTCAAAGTGTACTTGATTTTAGTCAAAACAAGATTCTTTAACCTCAAGAAGCGGATAAACCATGGTATTAGTTTCTAAAAGTTTCATGAACAACTCATCACACAGTTTTCGGTAATCATTTATTTAACGATCATATGCCATATAAACAGTTCTATATTATCGTTTATTGTAGGATCATGAATCTGAATTTAGTGCTTTTTAATTTTTCAACTTATTGATTTTTCACATCCGCTGACATTTCTGTTTCCTTCGGATTGAATCATTTCTCAGTAGAAATGCTTTCAGGACATTCGTCGAATCTAGCTGCAACACAGTTTTCATGGAAATTTCAAGGTAATGCAGGCTAACATTTTCAGCAACTAAATGTGCACTTCCAGTACTTACTTCTAAGATGCAGTCAAGCCCCTCTCGTTTGTTTATGTAGATATTTTTATTACGATGAAAGAATAATTTGTTAGTTAAAGATTTTCTTTAAGTTTTCGAAAGAAGCAATGTGTTTATTCGCATTATCAGGACATTATCTTTTTAAATGCTCATAAAACATTGACGGTTTCATCAATTTATTAGAAAAAGAGCTGATGTAAATAAAATACAGAGGTTACCAAACGGGTTTCCTACTAAGCCGAATACTCCTCTAAATCCTGTCTACAATTCATTTTGGCACACATGATTACTAAAAAATGGGCTAAAATATATGTAGCAGAACCTGGTCATCGTCAAGAAAATTTCACTTTTTTCAATTCTAACATAAATACAAATAGAATGATTATTTGTATTTTTAAAATCAATATAAGTATAATGATTACAATTTCTTTTAATTTAAAAGTTAATACAAATAAAACGATTACATTTATTTGTACTTTATAATTATTATAAATAAAAATATTATAATCAGTGTTAAAATTTATGCAAATAAAAGCATAAAAAACACTTTTTAAATTTTTTTTATATCTTTTTAAAATTTCACATACTTTACTAATGCAAGCATGTTAAAACCCCAAAAAGGCAAATTTACAAAAAAAAAGTTGTTCAGGTGGCGAGATGTCTTGGCGGAGAGTTGTACTGGCGGTGAAAAATGTTAAATTGTAACAATATTTTCAACATTTTGTCGCTAACACTTGATCTAATTATTAATATTATCACTGTGATTATACCAACACAAAAACCGGGCATCATTCAATTCACATGATTACTGTTCAAACACCGCAGTGTAAATTGCAACCCAGTCAGTTATAGAAGACATCGTTTACTAACAAATACTGAATGGAAGGTTTCAGAATCATTAGTTCAGTTGAATCATTTATTGATATGCAACTGTTTTATGAAAAAGGTATTTCTGTCGAAGCTATTGCCTGCATTCGGACGGGAAATAAGTTCAGCCGATATACGAACATAGAAATGTGTGTTTAACAAGTATGTGATTTCTCACCGGATCTATTCAACCTGACAGTGAAATAAATCTTAGAGGGCTTCGTCATTGGCAGCCACAATCTGAACGATATAAAATACGCAGATGATATAAAACTGACAACAGACAAAAAAAAAACAGAAGGTAACAAGGGAAAGTGAGGAGAAAGTGTTAAATATAAACTTCAGGAAAACCGAATGCATGGTGATCTGCAAAATGGGGACCCCAAAATGCCAACTACAGGCTGGGGATACTAACATCAAACAGATATTGAAATTTCAATACCTAGGATGCATTTTGACAGAGGATATTAAATGAAACAATGAGATCCGAAAGCAAATTGACACGGCCAATGACGCATTTCAGAAGCTAAGCTGAATATATTATTAAATGAAAGAGCAGCACACAGAAACATTGCGTAACATACTTTTGAAATAGATGGCACAATCTAGACTGAGATGAATATTAACATATGACTTAGATCTACAGAGAATATATAATTGGGAAGAACTATGTTCGTTCATTTCATATAGGGACACAACCTATAAAAGTTCATTTTTTTCCTTTGTTGTTTTTTTTTTCATTCGATTTATTTATTTTTCATATCCCGTCCTCCGTAATTGATGTATTCGTTTTCCATTTTTATGCAACTTCCAATTTCGGTTGAAGGTTTTTCTTCGAATGACATCATGTTACATATTTCTCGTTTAAGTTGTCGTCTTTTTCTTAGCTGATTGCTGAATCAATTTTGGCTTTTTCATATTTTTTTCATTTCATAATCTAACTTTGATTCTTCAATCGTAAATTGAAATATTTATTCATTTAGGTTTAAGCAGCACAACGAATCAAAGTAACCTAGTCCTAACAAAACCAACTGTGTCGTGCTACACACCGCGTTTTAACACCGTATGATATTCGACTTGAAACATTAAAACACGCCTTGTAGGTTAGTTCAGGCGTCTTTATCTTTGTGATCAGTAAAGATATCAACCATTCAATTCGGTACACATGTTAATCTAAGAGTCACTGAAGCGCGAATATTCGTATTTAGGTTGAAAGGCAGTAAAGGACTTCAAAAGTAACCAGAAGTTGTTAGACTCAATCTACTTTTAACACACTCTTTACTATTATATTGATTCCACTTCCGTCGTATTTCAGGCTCCAGTCGTCATGTGGCGAAGTTCACTGCACAATATCAATCAGGCCTTTAATGATTTTTACGCAACTGCTTTATTTGTTGAAATTATTTTCTTTTTTCACTAAATTGCTATTCAAGATTATATTATAAAAACTTAGAATGAAATCCAAATAGAATGAAAATACCATAAACACAACCTCTTCTTTGTATTATACTATTTTTGATGACTGCTAACAGCTTTTATACATGAACTACAGAGAAACAAAGTCAATATCTATACCTCTCGAAACTAGATTACCTAATTTTTAGCTTAGCTTAGCCTATCACGGTAGAATAATACTAAAATTAGACAAAGGACACGAAAATATAAAATATTATACCATGACTGTAAAGAAAATAATATTAACTAGAAATACACCTGCGTATTTAATACCTTTCCAATTTGAATTTCTGCTGAATTTTGAGCTTCACTGATTGCCCGTTATAAGACTTGACAGGCCAAGTGTGGCGTACAATAATTAGAAAAGAGAAAAAAATGAACACAAATAGCTTTTAATAAGTACCTTTTTATTGACTATTCTATATGCTAAATAAATGACTAAATAGTAATATAAATGGCATAACCTAATAAATATTGATAATTGTGATAATTCATGATAATTATTTATTATAGATCACAATTTCTAACTACACAGATTCAATAATGTTTACATACAATAAAGAAACATGTCCAGAACTTTATCAAATATCTTTATATTAACGGTAGAAAAATGATTTAAAATTTGATTTTATAATTTCTATTTAATATAAACATAATTTTTGTGTATTTCTAATGAAAAACTTATTATTGACTCGATAAAAGATTAACCGACCATGAAGAAAATATTATCCAAACTTTAAGAAAAATGATGAATTAAGACGATATTTTACATTAAATGTAGAAAAATAATTTACAAATTAAATTCCAGATTTTCCTTGCGTTCATTTGCAAGAATAATTTTATTGCAAGTTCCACGACTACAAATATCAACTTTATTGCATATCTAAATATTTGTAGCTTAGCAACTTTAACAAATTATATCAATAACATTATAAATATGAACGCAGGTCATTATTTAAAGGAGAGGGAACAGATAAAATGTTTAGATGTGGTAAGTTTTCCCATTTCACTGAAGTACGCATTAAATGCATAAGAACAGTATCGCTTCCTCGATCGTTATGGTTTTTCATTCATTCTTTCGCTCGGAAACCAGACAATGTCACTGGTAAATATTTTCACTTTTCACTCTTGATCAAAAAAGAATATTTTATTATTTAAATGATTTCGGCCCAATTTGACGAACTTTTTAACTAAAAAACGAATAAAATCATTATAAGAAGAAAAATACCATTAGCGTTGGTGGAATGCTTTCGGAGAAAGAGTACAAACATCGCCATGATAAAATTGTCTCTTGTCTGCATTAGTGCCTATGTAGGAATAATGAAGATGATGTCGACCAGAAATGGTATTGCCATATGCCACACAAGGTTATCAAATCCAACTAAATCAAGTTCTCCTGGTATTTCAATATCCAAGCAGATTACGTTAAGGAGGCCGCCAAAACATCATTGAAAAAGGAACAAAAACATCCCTTCTCCTCGACGTGTCTGTTCCTAGTGGTTAAATAAATTAACAGGCTTATGAAAATATGCAAAATTTCGGTATAAAGTCGTCAGAACGTGGGGTGTTTAGGCTACTATTACTCCAGTAATCATTAAGACGTTGGGATCTATATATCCGTAATTAAAGTTCTACATTGGGAAAACACTAACAATACGTCGATTTTGATCGCATCACATGTCGCTTTTCTTGGAACTGTAAATATTCTATGAAATGTGCTTTCTGTTTGATAACGCGCAACTTCATATAGAACACTCATTATGAAAGATCTCTGCTTTAATACGAAACGATACTTCATCTTATTATTTAATAATAATAATAAAATAACAATAGATAAATAAAATGTATATAACAGTAAAATATATGTCTACAAATATTTTCACGGCTTCTGCTCCAACGTGCTCAGATCACTCGTGCCCCCTCCTAAATTGAAACCAATAAAATGTAACGGCAACTTCTACTCTACAGCTTATTTTCTCGCACTTCTCGCATGTGAAATTCCCTTCCGTATACTTGCTTCCCAGCTACAATGTCCAAGAATTTAAATGTAAGATCAATTGCTACTTCCTATCTCTCTGACTCGCATCCTTTCCCTCATGTTCTTTTCTCCGCCCACTCTACTCTCATCAGCTCTCTTCACACTAATATTCTCATCCTTCTCTTACCCATCCTTTAGCACCCCCCTGCGCAGAATTTTCATTTTCAGACTCTCTGCTTTCGAGCGGAGAGTAATAACCCAGTCGAGGCTCCGCCTAAGGATAGAGTCTCATTTGGGGAAAATTAGACAATAAATCTTTGCACGGGCTTTTGGGACCGGATGTCCCACATTAAAAAAGCCTTGTGCCACATTCTTCCTCGGTGGGAAAGTAGATAAATATCATTCTTTAGCACCCCCTATAACTTGTCCCTCTTTCTCTTCACTCTCCTCCTATTCACACCAGTGGCGGTAAAACTGCCTTGCTTTGGGATGAAATTATAATACAAAAAAATGTCTACATGCTATACGAGTTATGCCTTTCTTGGCGTCTAGTCTTAATTGATTGAAAGTGAATACATGAGCTTCCTTTGTCCGGTTTAATTATGATGGGTGACATTAAATATCTAGTTCAGTATCACAGTAGTTATAAGCAAACACGGCATTTATAATGACTGAATAAAACGAGTCTTATTTATTAGAAATTAAAAAGAAACACTATAAAAACTGGTGAAGAACCAGAAGTTAGATTATGTGAACATCATGTTGGAATTATTGATCGCAGTGACTGGACACCGAAAGAACTCAATGATTGACATTGTGGAGTATATTAAATGGAAGAAATGCCAATATTAAGGTGAACCAATGCTAAAAATAATTACATCAACAGGACTCATCATAGAACATTATGAAGTCACTATTCTATTTCTTTAACATTCATAGTGAGAGATATATGAAAGCTAATAGATTATTAAAAACTTGAGACATGCTTTATCTTAGATAAAGTAGTGCTATCCGATAAATATTTATGTGTTGAAGTATCCGACGGGCTTTTGACCACACAGTGCGTCCAGTTTGCCTGATCATTGATGCACTTCGTGGCCGAGACAAACTAAAGCACGTCGGATGTAATTACGGCTCGCTCTACCAAGAGGAACAGAGGTTTGAATTCTACAAGAGAGCATAGAATTTTTCTTAAATAAGATTCTTTGAATATTCAGGCCGCTAGACCAAAGTAAATATACTGTTTAATAAACAAAAGGAGTGTATACTCAAATATGGGTATCCACTAAAAATAACGTTTAAGTCATAAAATATAACGGATTGATAAATGAAAATCCATAAATTCCGTGAAATATGTTTCGCCTACGTCAGGATATGAAACTTAATAGATATGAATGTTTTTAATGTCTGAAAATGATTTGCGTTTATATGGCACTTTTCACCTGTCCTTTGTCATTGACGTACATTTAAAGTGTCTAATAAAATGTTTAAATGATGACTTGTAATTGAATTTGTAAAAATATAGAGTTAAACTATAAGAGGATTATGTATATAACTAGAAATCAATGATTATAAGCGATTCCATGAAAATGTGTAAAAAGGATGCATATCATGCCTTATCCCAGATATTCCGAAAGTGGAGAGTTGTTTCTCCGATCGGGCGGAGCGTAAGTTTTCACAAAAAGTTCTTTACTTTCATAGTAAGTGGAAACATACGTAAATTATATTTAAAAGTTTGTTTTAATAAACGTTTCTATATTTATGCTTTCTCCTTTGTTTATGAAATCAATTTTTTAACACTTTTAGCACGAAACAAATTGTTTTTAATGTTCTGCTAGTATCGGTTCTTGATAACTTTCTCGAATATGTCGAGTTTATCGAGCATCTCAAAAAAGCCTTCGCATCGTAATTTGTCGAACGCCTTTCGGTAATCTATTAAACACACGTACACGTATATCTGCATTTGTATTGCTCTTTTTGATAGCATTCTGAGCATGAATATCACATTCCTTGTTTGGGTGTTTTTAGTCCGCACTGTTCTTATCCTATCACCGGTCCGATTCTGTTTCCCGCACGCACTGTTCATCAGAATCTATATAATGACTTTTGCTATGTGGCTCATCATTGTTCGGTTGAGATCACGTTTCTTTTGGGCCTGGTGTCTTATGTAGTGCTATAAAAATTGATCACCTTAGGTTTTCCGGTATATCTCTACTGTTGTATATACATTTATTATGTAATCCTGTTTACGATGAATTTGTTTAATACTGTGTGCATCACTATTACAATAACATTTGGACATACTTCTTTGTTTTTGCTCAAATTGTTTCGAGCAGCTTCCAATTTGGATTTTAATTGTTTTGATCAGTCAGTATTTTTGTGTATTGCCGACTGCTTTCTATTGGTGTGGAAGAGATCTCTAATGTGTAGCAATAAAGCGCCATACTTGATACACGCTTGGGCGATCATGTCTCGAAAGAGATATAAATGTCTGAGCAGAGCATTTTCCCGTAGTAGGTTGCCATAACATTCTGCGGTAGACTGGTTGACAACCAAGGCTAAAGAACCCAATCTGTCCTGTTATTTAACCAATAACTGGAGGTAGTAGTGATGGATTAACAACATACCTACGAGTATTTGTGCATAAATGAATACAACGAATTCAGCTGAAGTTCGAAATTATCTCATTCACAGAAGAAGGAATCAGACTTAAGCTTAGTAAATATCAAGAAATAATGAATAGGTGTAGAAAATAAAAATTAAAAAATTAAGGTATATACTTAAGAGAGATATTTTCGAAATGCATAAACAAAACAATGTTAAAATTTGAGTAAAGAAACCAAAGATAAAGAATCATGGAATAATGAAGCAGAGAAACAATAGAATTACGAAAAAGAATGAAATTGTGAAAAAGAAAACGAATTAAATTATGAAGAAGAAAACGAATTAAATTATGAAGAAGAATAGAATTAATGCAGAATGAAAATAAGAAGAAAAATAATGGAATTATTGAGAAAGAAAAAGACGAATGAAAATACAAATAAGAAAAGGAAAAGAAGGAAATTATGCAGAATGGAAATAATAATAAAAGAGAATGAATAGGAAAAGGTTAGTCAATAATAAATAGAATGAATAGGAAGAAAAATTAATAGGAATAATGTAGTGAAGAAGTAAAAGATTGAATAGTAAGAAAAATAATGAATATAAAGAATATAGTGCAGAATAACCAAGAATGATTTGGAAGAAAAATGAATATATATGAAGAATGTGGTGATGAAAGTATAAAAATGAATAATAGGAAGATAGAACTAATGAATATGAAGAATTTGGATCAGGTGGAAATAAAATGAATATGATATTAAAAGAAAATAATATGTAGAATGAAGAGAGAAAAATGTATAGGAAGATGCAAAAATAAATATAGAGAATGTGATAAAGGAGAAAAACAAATATGAATAATGTGATGGAGAAGAAAAATGAATAGGAAAGAAAAAATGAAAGAGTATGTAGTCTGATGTATAAAAGAAAAAACTATTAGGAAGAAGCAAAAGAATGAATCTGAAGATGAAATAATGAATATGAAAGACATAGTGGGAAAAAAATTAATAAAGAATGAATATGAAGAATGTGTTAAAAGAAAAATGAATAAATAGAAATAAAAATTAATTAAAGGAAATAAGAGTGAATACGAAAAATAAAAGAATGAATGTGATAAATTAAAAGAATTAATTTAAAAAATAAAAAAATATTAAGAACATGAAGACGAAAATAATGAAGTGAAAATAATGAATTGAAAACGAAAAAGAATGAATATGAAAAATAAAATAAATGAATATGACTATGAATATGATGAGTGTGCAAAAGAAGAAGAAGAATGAGCAAGAACAATGTTGTGATGGAGACAAAAGAATGCATATGAAGAACCTGATGTAAAAGGGGGAATATGAAGAATGTGGTGAAGAATGAAAATGAATGAATAAAAAGAAAAATGAATATGAATAATGTGGTAAATAAAAAAGGTTTAGGAAGAGTAAGATGAAGAATGGAAGTATGAAGAATAAAAATGAAATGCATTTAGAAAGATTTACATGAAGAATGAGATTAGGATGGCGGAAAAAATAAAATTATGGAATTGTGAAGTTGAAAAAGAAGACAAACGGAATTATAAAGTATGAGATCAAGAATGGAGCAAATAAGAAGAAGAAGAAGAAGAAGAAGAAGAAGAAGAAGAAGAAGAAGAAGAGAATTAGGAGGAGGTAGAAAACGAAACAGTGGTTAGGACTGAAAATATAGAAGAAAATTGTGAAAGAAAAAGTGTACATTTGTAAAATCGATCATATATATGAGGAAGTAAAAAACGAAAATAACAACAGTAGAAAAATATTGATGAAGAGCCGTAACAAATATAAAGGCAGGTTTTTTGTTAGTTTACTTTGTGACTCAAATATACAGACCGGAAAATTATTCTTGCTTGTAGAAATTTCATCCCATTCTTTAATTTATCATGTAAATTTGTAAACATCTAACTATTCGAAACTCAGGTGTAGGTATTTCCGAATTTCTTACCAAAGCCTCTGATCGGATGTTGAAATCAGGTAGAAACTGGAAATTTAAGTCCAAATAGACGGTCTGATCTTCATTAAAAGATTGTCGCTTTACTGACCATCTCCTGCGTAAAACTGGAAAAATAGAACCATTGCTCCCTTGTGTTGTATTAAACAAAGCTTAGGAAATAAACCCAAGAGAAGAAAACAGACATTAGCCTCAGTAAAATGGCTAACAGCAACGTCAATATGTATGCTGCTGAGCGTTATTCTGATTGGGAAAAAATGAAGAAAATATGGTTTAGTGGAAAGTGAAACCAAAATCACTGTCATAAAATATTTACTGTCCAGCTCTTTCTGTCTTCTTTTTTATAATCTTATGTCCGTATTCCTTTCTTTTTACTCCCTAAATAGGAAGTTTTCGATTTTTGCACCTCGTGGCACTCAAGATAGTGACAGGCATCTTATACATTATATACGAAATGATAGTCAGGGATTGTGCAGAGTAAATACGTTCAGCTATCTAGAATAATTGATGGATTCACTTACGCAGTGACTATTCTAGTTGCCTGCGGGACTCTGCAAACAAAACGACGACATTGTCAAAAAAGAAAACAGATATCAGTAAGAAATAGTGATCTGAAGGAAGAAATCAGGCAGGAAAAGATCGAGAGAAACAAATCATATTTAAATAAGAAATAAAAAGAAAGTTTGGATCTAGAAGACATAGAAAAATATAAAAGCAAAACCCAGTTGAGTGTATTGCAGCGAAAAGGAAAACCGGTTGGCAAAAATAAAAGAAAATAACAAAAATGAATGAAATAAAAGACACAAGTAGGCAATGAGGTGAATGAAAAACTATAATACGTATAAAATAAAGCTCTTTTGTTGGTTCGGTTGTAGATACATTTCCAATCATAGGCAGATATAAAGAGAAAGTATAAGTAGTAGACAGAAGAAAGCTGTACGTATAAATAGAAATGCAATTAAAATTGTGAAAAAGAGATGAATGTATTAAATAAAAACAGGCAAGAAATATGCTCCAAAACATTAATAAAGAATGACGAATGTTTTAGGAATGCAAGTAGAAAAGAGCGATAATGTAGGTGAAATAATGAGTGGATGAGATCAGAAACAAAAGTAATGATTTACAAGAGGTAGAAATGTGACAAAGAAAAAAGAAGAAAAGGGTGACTTTGAATTTGGATAAAAATATCTAAAGGCAGAAAAAGAAAAACGACTAGAAGAGAGAAAGAAGTAAAAGGACGACAAAGATAAATAGATGAAAGATGCAAAAGCAAAGCAAACATAGAAAATGTTTTTGAAATGAAAGAAAAGGAATAACCAAAAAGACGCGTGGAATAAGTACAAAAGACAAAGAAAAAATAAACTGCATACAAGAGTAAAAGAAAAAATTAATTAATTAATTAAAAAATATAAATAATCAACGATAAAAACAGTGTCACTAAATAATTTGGCAATATACTTCAGAAAGAAAGAGTGACCTCACTTCCCCTGGCTCCAACCGTTATTTTCTGAACCTAGATGAAACAATGATTTAGAATGTAAGCCTCCAACATTTGCAAGCTTAGCGAAACACATTCAGATGAAAAGCAGTTTCTTCTCTTTCGCCTTGTGCCACACTTAACTGAGCATGATAACTATCGTAAAATGGCATGGATAAGGAGACGCCGAATTTATGAAACTGACATCAAGAGATTTTCAAGTAAAAGACGAAAAGAAATCGGAAAGATAAGGTTAAATAAATTTCTATTCAAATCCATATTGACATGTGGGATGCTGGGGGAACGAGAAAAGAAATACATAAAAAAGAATAAGGAGAAAAAATGAGAAGAGTTGCAAAAAAATTCCGAGGTGATGAGAAAGAAAAAGAGAATGGAAAGAGACAAATTACAAAAACAGTACAAATTGGCAATAAGTAAAAAAAGATAGAAAAGAAAGGGTGAAGACAACACAAACAGTAAAAATTCCGAGGTGATGAGAAAGAAAAAGAGAATGGAAAGAGACAAATTACAAAAACAGTACAAATTGGCAATAAGTAAAAAAAGATAGAAAAGAAAGGGTGAAGACAACACAAACAGTAAAAATTCCGAGGTGATGAGAAAGAAAAAGAGAATGGAAAGAGACAAATTACAAAAACAGTACAAATTGGCAATAAGTAAAAAAAGATAGAAAAGAAAGGTGAAGACAACACAAACAGTAAAAATTCCGAGGTGATGAGAAAGAAAAAGAGAATGGAAAGAGACAAATTACAAAAACAGTACAAATTGGCAATAAGTAAAAAAAGATAGAAAAGAAAGGGTGAAGACAACACAAACAGTAAAAATACGGAAACAAATAAAAAAAGCTGGATAACAGAATTTTTTTTCACTTTCCTGAAAGCGCTTTTTGGCGTTTGCTGCGGGAACTATAAATCCGAATCAAATCCTAAACACAATAGAATGTTGACACACGGCCTCTAAACCGCTGAGCCTCTTTTTTAGCTGCAATAAATTGACAGTTTTATTTTGACACAAGAGAAGATTAAAATCCCCAAATATTTTGCAATCTCCTTCAAGATTTAACAGCATTGCAAAACCAAAATTAATATGCAAGAAATAATGTTCAGTGTTTCACAATCTCCAAAAATAAGAGGAAGATATTTAGATATTGCTAGAGGAAACTGACTTCGTTCAATGAAATAATGATAGATTAGTGAGAAACAATACCAATAAATGCTTGAATAAAAAGTAAACTCAAGATAAAGACGAACATACAGCAAACCTTCACGCGTCCGTAAATTACTTTTCAATTTTTTGATAAATTTAGGTGATATTTCAGCAAGAGGAAAAGAGCTTTTTTTCTGTTTTTCAGAACATTGTTCTACAAAAAAAGAGGAAAATGTGTCGTTTTAAAAATAAATATCCTGAAGCTGCAGGTATTGTCTGCGTAGGCTCAACTAGCAAATTGGAGAAACCGTATATTTCGTTTATTTCAATTGTGTCGTTGATTTTATTAGTGTGTGATGATGTCTGCGTTTTCGTGAAGAAAAAAAATAATTACGAAATTATAATGCTCATGATTAGAGTTAATAGTTTATCATAGCCATCATAGATGAAAGAAAGTTTTGCACACGCATTGTACCTTTATAAAACTAATGTACAATTCTGCAAGTACATGTATATATATATATATATATATAGTGTATCGAGGAAGCAGATAATTTTCTAAACATATATTGTTAAATATAATAGACAACGACTGTCTAATGTGTTTAATTATGAGACGTTGTAAACATCGTATTTTGGCTTTACTTTCAGGTAAAATAAACAAAGAAAAATTGTCCAACATTTGGATATATTTTTATTATCGTGGTTTTAAGCCTTCAGATCACATGAGCTACCTGCAGCGTGGTTACAGGGACATTAACATAAACACATCCACCATCAACGATGATATTATCTTGTGTTAATATAAAACATTGATATGCGACGCTGGCAGCCGCCTTATAGCAGACGCAGGTCAAAAAATGTAATACAGTACTATAACGCCATATCACTTGAGAGACCGAAATGTTAACAAAAAAACTATATATCAATGCACTGCAATGTGTTGTGACTAGATTGAAATTTGATTTTATTGAGTGTGCGTTACTTTGATTTAATGTAGATGGCCTCCGATATCTGAAGGTTCATTTTACTGTGTGTGTGATTATTATTGTGTTATCAATTAAAATCTTTCTAATATTACACACAGTACTGTTCAAAAGTATTAGGACACGAATTACTTTATCTTTTATTGACAGAAAATAAAAAGTTTAATTAAATTAATTTTATTTGATTTACTCAACAAATGCTTTAACAAAAAGAAATACTTGTTACAAAATTTAATATTTAGTATAATAATCTTTTGCTTTGATCACAGCCTTCATTCTGTCAGGCATTGACATCACAAGCTTCTTCAATGTATCTAATTGTTTCTCCTGCCAAGCAGCTCGTATTTATTCCCAAAGTGTATCTTACGAAGTAACATTAGATTTATCAATTCTTTTATCCAAAATATCCCGTAGATGTTCAACAGGTTTGTGATCTGAGCTTTGTGGGAGTCAATTCAAATTCCAAAGCCTTCTTTCCTCTTCCTTTTTAGTTAAATAATTTTTACAAAGGTATGGCTTCTCACGCTGTATTTGAATTTCAGTAAGTTTTTAGGAAATTCACCCCTGTCCTAATACTTTTGCACACTACCGGTAGTGTGCAAATGTGTTAGGACAAGAATGATTTTAAACTTTATTTTGATGCCTTGTAAAAGATAAAATAGTTTTGGTGTTAATACTTTTGCACAGTACTGTATATTGCTATGTTTTTCTAAGAAATGTTGTTTAATTGAACTATGATGAGAAAAGTGGCAGGTAAGTCTACGGAATGAGCATGGTTATAGTAAAACCAATATACGTAGTGGTATTATTATTAGTATCATAGATACAATCTGTGAACGGGCATCTAAAATGATACACGCATTGGTTTACTGTATAGGATTCAGCTGTGTGTTTGTAGGGTTATGAGTTCAATTGTTTTAAATTTTGATAATATATGATGAGCTTAATTTGTATATTATTTTTAATTAGTTTAACATTTCTACCTACTAAGTTTTTAGAGTTGTTTCTTAATGTTTGTAATTATAATAGTTGTTACAAGAGTAAATAGTATAAAAGTGTTATGTTTATTTTGACAAACAATAATAATATTATCAATATTGTTAGAGGTATTATTAAGTTTATTGAGATATATTTAATTAGTTGATCAATGACAAAGTTATGAAATCCATTATTAACAAATGTTTGTTTAATGTGTAATTATTCATAGAATATAAGCTTTGGAATAAGATATCATTTGTGTGCGTTGATTTTTTATGAATGATGTTGAATATCTTGATGTTAACTTCCCTATAACCATTTTGAAGAAACAATAAAAATATATCTAAATGTTGGACAATTGTATGCATACCTCTGTATGTATTGTATATGGCCTTCTGCATGTGCATGGAATTTTTTACGCTCATATTATATGTACTTCATATCTAAGTGTTTTCGTTTATAAATATATAGTGTATTTTGCATGTATAACTTTTTTATATTTATTATATTCATGCATATTATCAGATATATATATATATATATATATATATATATATATATTGTGTATATGACATTTTATTTACTATTCCATGTCCGTATAAATATTTAATGTATGTATCATTTATCTTTCAATGAATATATAAAATATATGTCATATATTTTTATATATTTTATTTATATATTTAAATATTCATGCGCGTATATATATATACACACACACACATATATATATATATATATATATAATATGTTGATATATATAGTATGTATATATAATTATGTATAGATATATATTACTAAAATGTTTCAAATATATATATATATATATATATATATATATATATATATAGATATGTTTATATATATATTACTAAAATGTTTTATATATAGTTTGGATATATATAATATATATATTACTTAAATGTTTTATATATATATATATAATATACATATATATTACTAAAATGTTTTATATATAATATGTATATGTAATATATATATATTACTAAAATGTTTATATATAATATGTATATGTAATATATATATATTACTAAAATGTTTATATATATATATAATATATATATTACGAAAAAGGTTTTATATATATATATATATATATATAATATATATATTACGAAAAAGGTTTTATATATATATATATATTACTAAAATGTTTTATATATAGTATGTATATATATATAATATATATATATATTTACTAAAATTTTTATATATAGTATGTATATATATTTTATATAGCTGGTTATCCATTCTTTTCCAGTACATAGTGGGAGTCCGTTCTAGTGAAGGGTAGTTGTATGTTGTTGAAGATTAACGAAATTTGGCCTTATGAAGGATAGCCCACTATAAGTCATAAAAAGATTATAATTCAAGAAAAGCAATTTGAGTTTAAAAATAACATTTTATGTATACACATATTGATTAAGGTTTTTACAATTAAAGTAATACTTGAAGTATAAGTCCAACGGACGTTAAAATGTTCATGGCAATAAAATGTTGAAAAGAGAATTAATGCTTAGGAATGTGGGAGCGTTGAAAATAAGGAATGTCTTTGATGTATTCGCTCCTTAGATCAGTAAGTATTTTTTAGACAGGGAAGAAGGAAAGAAGCAAGAGAGGCGACGAGCATAGTAAGCCACTTTCTGGTCTCTGCGTCGGTCTGTCTGGCGATGCTTTCTGTATCGGCTTTTTATTTCGACCTTTTGGATCGAAGCAGATCAATCGGGGATTCACACTTGCATTTGATTCTAAGCTGCCCATTAGCCGATAAATAAACTTCGCGTAGGTTCGCGAACTGGAAATTTAATTTATTTTTATTTTTCAACCGGAACCTCTGCGCGAATCCGGCTGCGCACAGACGACTTTCGGTCATTTGCTTTTTGGTCGTGAGTGTGCGAATATCCGGTCCCTCGCTATGCTCCGTATCACTACATAACTTTCCCCTCAGAAAACGGAGTTGTTTTTCTTTTCTATTGCCTTTTTTTTTCAAATCGTAGTTTTCGTTTTGTTTTGGTGTTTTCTTTTTTGTTTAGTTGCTTGTTTTCTTTTGTTTTTAATTTTTGTTTTTATTTTTTTGTTTGAAATAAAAATATTGTTTTCTTTCTTCCATTTAACCGTTCTACCGGACTTTGTTTTCATTTTCGGCTTGTTATTATTATTTTCCTCGGTACAAGATGGGTAGTTATCGAAATCCCGTCTTGATTCGATGGAATCTTTTGATTTTATTTTTTCAGAAATGTATGCTGGTTTTAATCTGTCTATTGAGACATTACTATGGGCGTCGTCTGATCTTTTTATAGTAAATTATTTTTCGTGACGACTTAATAGTTGGAATGGACCTGTGTATGGAGCTTCCAAAGGTTTTCTTACTCTGTCAGTTCTTAGCCAAATACTTTTACATATTTGCAAATCCTTTGGAATGTAGGAATTAGGTGTTGAATGTAGGTGTGCGCTGGATAATTTTTCCATATCAAATTTCTGCATTTCGTCGGTTAAAATTTTAACGTGCGAGGATGTTACTTCGTTGTTTTCGTTCTTGTTAGGGTCGATTAATAATCGGAGAATTTGTGCGAAACTCCCTGTTACTGCAGTAAATGGAGAATAGTTTGATTCGTTGGGAGTTATTCTCATTCCAGAAGAACGATAGGTAGAGCTGATAACCACGAGTCATTCCTGGATATTATAGCAGTTTTAGGGTCCTGTGTGCTCTTTCTACTAGTCCATTCGTTTGCGGATGGTACGCTGTTGTTCTTAACCTGTGAAAACTAATTATTTTTTATGTTCTTGTGAATAGTTTGGATTCAAATTGGCTTCCTCTGTTCACAGACTGACAAAAGCCATTGACACTGATTTCTCCGTAATTTCCGTTATTGGGCATGCTTCTATCCACCTCGTGTTTCTGTCGATACATGTTAATAATTATCGGTATGGTGAAAAGTAAGAGTCAGTTTGGTTCTTTACTGGTGGTAAGGACTGACAATGTCAACATGTACAGTTTCAAAACGGCTGGAAGGTAATTCAAATGGATTTACTTTGCTCTTCGTGTGTCTTATTACTTTTGTTTGTTGGCAATGCTGGCATTCTGTGCACCAAGCGTTTATTGATTTGTCCATATTCGGCCAATAGTATCGGGATTTTATCATTTTTATTGAAGATGTTATTCCCGGATGTGATAGGTTATGCAGACTGTCAAATACCGATTTTTTGAGCTTCTCTGTTACAAAAGGTCGTGGAAAAGGTAATGACGTGTCGCATAATATGGTTTCATTTTTATTTATTGTATATGGTTTCAGTTGATCTTTGAATTCCTGAATTTCATTGTCAGTAACTTGATGTTTCATTATTTCTTGTAAGTCACACACATCAATATTTATCGCATTTACAGGTCGTGATGAACAATCAGCTACTATGTTTTGTGATCCTCTCATATGTGAAATATTCATTCACATATTCGCTGATAAAACAGAGGTGACGCTATTGTCTATCTGGTTTTAGGGAAGATTGGCTTTCAAAAGCACTGCAAAGCGGCTTGTGGTCCGTCAGCACATTACATTTCTGCCTTCTGTTAGGTGTTTAAAGTGGAGTACTGCTAGATAGTAAGCTAGTAGTTCTCTGACGAAAGTGGAATATTTTTGTTGGGTCTGGGATAATTTCTTTGAGAAGAAGCCTTTGGGAATGAGTTGATTGTCAATCATTTGGTAAAGTGCTGCACCCACCGCATAATTTGAACTGTCTGTTACTAGTTGATAGTTGTTAGCATCCGAGTTAGGGAAATGTAGAACGGTTACATTAGATTGATAAAGTGTTTTTATGTGTTCAAACTATTCAATTTCTTCCTTTGTTAAGGTTAAAGTTTTTGAATTGTGGTTTAGACGTATTTTTTCTGTGAGCGGTAATATAATATTGCTGAAATTTGGCACAAGTTTTCTAAAAAAAATTGCCATTCCGAGAAATCGGCGTCGCGGTTTGGAATCGTTTGGTTGATGAAATTCACTTAATTCATTTAACTTTTTAGAACTGGGTCTGAGACCATTAGAAGAAATGTGAAATCCTAAAAAGCCTAACTCATTAGCACTAAATGTACATTTGAAAAGACAAATTTTAAAGTCGTACTCACTTACTTTTTGTAGTACTTGGTCGACATGCTTGGAATGAGTTTCTTCGTCTTCTGAGAATATCAGGATATCGTCGATATACACAAAGGTATAATCGGTATCGCGAAAGATATTGTCCATCATTTTTTGAAAAGTGCATGATGCGTTCCGTAGTCCGAAAGGCATGTAGTTATATTCAAATAATCCGAAAGAGTTAGAGATGGCTGTTGTTCAGATATCATCCGGGTGCACCTATATCTGGTGATAAGCAGACGACAGGTCAATCTTTGAAAAGAATTTCTTGTTATGAAGCTTTGAAGGCAAGGAATTTATGTTTGGGACCTAATATCTATCGGCTTTTTATAGTGTTTAAATGTCATTAATCACCGACAGGTCTATATGTGCCGTCTGACTTCGGTACCATGTGTAAGGCTGAAGTCCATTCTGAGTTCGAAGAGGAAATTATTCCTGCTTTTAGGAGTTTTTTAGATTCCTCTTTCGCGATATCACATCTCTGAGCTGATAGCTGACTGGCCCTGGAGAAGATAGGAGGATTGTTACCAGTTTCTATCGTGTGGTATATTTTTGGTTTCGTCGCGTTCGTGTCCCGATGAGGAGAATTTTAGTTTGGATATTTTCCAGGATTGTTCGTACCATTTTGTTATCATTTTTGTTCGGTACTACATCTATATTCATATTAATAGATGATGGATGTGCATTGGATTGTCTGTTAGTAATTTTATTGACTAGTTTGTTGTTTTTGCAATCCACCACTGATCCGAAATGGTTTAGGAAATCATATCCTAGGAGTGGCTGAGCAATTTCCGCTATTATAAATGTCCAGGTGCATTCCCGTCTTAGGTTCTGTAGCGTTAGGTTCAGTACCGTTTGTCCTGAGCATTCAATTTGTTTATAGTTGGCTGATACTAAAGAGATATTGGTTGGGTATATTACGGCTCTATTTAAGTATCTCTTTGGAAGTATAGATACAGCAGCTCCTGTATCCACAATACATTTTAAACTCGGAGCTCCTAACAGTGCGGCTACAACAAGAAGCGGCGAGGAAATGGAAGCTAACGTTTGAACATTCCGTTTATTAGGCCATCTGCACAACGACTTGCAAGATTTTGCACTTTCTGCAAAATATAAATGCGCTCGGCAGATTTGGGGTTTTTGGTCCTTATTGAAAGGGCGAACACTGGTGGGGACTTTTATTCACGGTGTGAACAGCCATGTGTACTTCTAGTTTCAGCTACTTTCTTTCTTCCCGGAAATCTGTGTCTTGTGTATTAAAATATAATAATAAGTCGTCCGCCATTTTTCCAAGACGATTTGTGTATAAATCGACTTGCGCTGCTACTACAGGTTTGATAGAGTGAGGTAGGGCTTGTATGAATTTGTGGTGTACGATATCGTCCCGTACGCCAATTTGACCTGCAAGTGACCTGAGTTCATTCAGGTACACTGAGGGTCGACCCGTTACCGTTGACGACGACATTAATTTGTCCAGCATCTCCGGTTTTGTTTTTTCGTAAGCGCCCGACACTGATTCTTTCAGTGCGTCGTAGTCCTTTGATTGTAGTATCGTTGATTGTATTTTTCCTACTATGTCCACGGAGAGTGCTGCCAGAGTGTTGAAAAATTTTTTGATGGGGCTGTCTGAGATTTGCAATATTAAATTGCGCCTCCATTATTGCAAACCAAGCCATTACATTTGATTCGATGAAGTTTGGCTGTTTTATTGTAACAGCTTGAATTGGTTGGTTTGGATTTGAAGTTTGTTCCGCATCCGTAGCCATGTAGAGATTGCGTTGAAAAGGGAAATATTCAATATTTGTTTCTGTATATATATATATATATATATATATATATATATATATATATATATGCGTTGAAATTCACGTGTTGGTCATCAGTATATCCGGGGAGACGTCGGGGTTGCCATATTATTGCGGGTTATCCATTCTTTTCCAGTCCATAGTGGGAGTCCGTTCTAGTGAAGGGTAGTTGTATGTTGTTGCAGATAGACGGTATTTGGCCTTGTTGAAGATAGCTCACTATAAGTCATAAAAAGATTATAATTCCAGAAAAGCTATTTGAGTTGAAAAATAACATTTTATATATACATATATTGATTAAGGTTTTTACAATTAAAGTAATACTTGAAGTATAGGTCCAACGGACGTTAAAATGTTCATAGCAATAAAATGCTGAAAAAAGAATTAATGCTTAGGAATGTGGGAGCGTTGAAAATAAGGAATGTGTTCGCTCCTTAGGTCAGTTAGTAGTTTTGAGACAGGGAAGAAGGAAAGAGGCAAGGGAGGCGACGAGCATAGTAAGCCATTTGGCTTGGTCAAGGGAGATACTAATTACTCTCGTCTGTCTGGGTCTCTGCGTCGGTCTGTCTGGCGATGCTTTCTGAATCGGCTTTTTATTTCGGCTTTTTGGATCGCAGCAGTTCAACTGGGGATTCACACTGGTATTTGATTCTGGGCTTACTATTGGCCGGTATATAACATTCGCGTAGGCTCGCGAACTGGAAATTTTAATATTTAATTAATTTTCATTTTACAACCGGAACATTCTGCGCGGACCCTGCTGCGCACGGACGACTTTTGCTCATTTGCTTTTTGGTCCTGAGTGTGTGAACATCCGGTCTCTCGCTATGCTCCATATCACCACAAATATATATAAATATATATATATATTAATGCAGGTTTCATTGAATAACATAGACAAGTTTTGTCTATTAATTTTGTGTAGGATCCGTTCATACCGTCTGATATACTTGATGGTGATGTCGTTGAAAGACAAGAAAAAATCACATTAATTGTTGATTTTTTTATCAGGTCTAAGCTTTCGGCTCACATAAGCCATTATCAAAGAGTAAAACAACACATGATACTAACCCAACCAATCTTAAACATAGCACTCTCTTATACCGTAGCCAGATGCACACTGACTACCAACTAGATGAAAACATCCTAAAAATCTCATAAATACTAATATTTCTCCGATAGAGTCTAACAAAAGAATTAAGTTTATTATATATTACACTAAATCCACTACATCTAATTCATTCGTCCGCAACGACTCTTCCCCCACCGTTAGTGATTTGCAAAAAAACCAATGTAGTATATAAATTCATATGTCCATTTAGAGAATGTATCTCTAACAACCTCAATAATATCTACATTGGTCACACCACAAATTCGCTCTCACGGCGTCTGACGTTGCACTGAAATAAAAATTCAAATATATTCCGTCATTTAGAACAACACGGTTATCAACGCACACTTCTGAGAAAAACGCTTGTTTAAGTACATACTTAAACAAGGAAATAACAAACAGAAACTAAAAATCCTCGAAGCAATCTACATTAAACAATTTAAACCTAGTTTGAATACAATCAATTTTGATATTTCCAATAACGTACTCAAATGTCTGTAATCAGACCATGGACCACAACGCCACTATTTTGTCACTGTCTTCGGCCATCCGCCACGGTAGGGAGGGACTTCTATTTTCAATTCAATTCTCTTTAATGTTAATAACTTAAATGTTCTATGTTTACGGTGTGTTAATATTTACTCTTTGATAATGGCTTATGTGAGCCGAAAGCTTAGACCTGATAAGAAAATCAACAATTACTGTGATTTTTTGTTTTCTTTCAACGACATCACCATCAAGTATATCAGACGGTATGAACGGATCCTACACAAAATTAATAGACAAAACTTGTCTATATTATTTAATGTATATATATTTTTAAACGCTGAATTTTTCTGTCTTTTTATACCTTTTTCATCCGTACACACGATTTTTTGTTTTTGTTTTTAATTCCGGATTAACCCTTACTCAATTTTAATTTGACTTGGCTGGTTTAAAAATTAATTATTTTTTTATGCAGTAATAAATACATTAGAAATATTCAATTATAATTCAAATTGAAAACCGTCTGCACTCAAGTCTGTGACTAGATGCATTTGTATAAGTCCGTAGATATGTGCGTATTCCTTATTTTATACGCTATTTTTAAATATTACAAAAAAACATGTAAATGTAGACAAACAAATTACGTCCCTTGCACTGTGATTTTAATTTTAACGGACCGTAAGTTTAATTATAAATTTGATTTATTATGGTAATCTATTTTTAACTTTCGCCATTTAACTAACTTTATTATACATGTAATAACTAAAAATTATATTCGCACATTTGATTTAATACTTATAACGACCTTTAAAAAATAACGCTAAAAAATAAATAAATACGTCTGATGATTTCTAAAACTCATGAAACTCCAAATCATGTCTAAAACGTAAGATAATATGCATAGTTATTGATATATATATATATATATATATATATATATATATATACCGTCAATTATTTTTTTATAAAGAAAGTCTCCTCTCAATATACCGATATTTTGCATTTTTAATACAAATATTTTCGATGTAGAAATAGACATTGCATGTTGATTTTCAGCGTTCTGCCTCAGTATCGATTGAGGCCGTAAGTCGACAGACAGCATGCTGTTTTGCTTATGTGTGTATTTCTTTTTACAATCTTATGATGAATATATACTTTACGCAATGAGTATTTCAATGACTATACAATAGACGAATTTTATGTATTTCTTCTTATTTTTGCTGATAATTTTTCAATACTTTTGTTAATATAACTTGTTTTTCCTTCGCAATGCTACGTACCAGCATAAATCGGATTTTCTCAATTAACCTTTAGTCTAATATCATCAGACTATGGGCGGATCTTTTATTTGTGCTGAATAGTCGTCAATGAAATTCCTACTGTTTAATAATCTACATATTTATTATTAATATCGTTATCATTTTATTCACTACTTGTTCACAATAGTAATATTGCAGTGGAGTTCATCTCTTGACTATTCAGGACTTAGGTAATTATAGTTTATGAATATGTACGCTGATGATACAACGATATAGGATAGACCGCCTAACCACTCGATCCTCAGAGGTTGGCAGCTGACTTCTTATTTGATCTAAATCTAGCAGTTTACTTGTGGAAGTGGTTGCTCACATACAATTTTTCAAACACAAAGCAAGTGACATTAAACCTATCCCCGATCGAAAAACAGACTTTCATCAATCGTGATGAATAGATGTGTCCTTGGAGCGAACCCGTACTTTGAGCACCTATTAGGATTTAACATGGATCTCGTGGAACTCTTACATACGATCCATCGCTAAAAATGGGAAAATGTTCTGTTCCCTGTCCCAAACCAGCAAGTACCTCATTCCTATTCTCATTTAACTTTACAAGATAAAGATCTGGTTGAAATTGGAATACTGCAGTCATATACTGACGGGAGAAACCCAGTTTTACCTCCCCTCTCTCAATGGAGCCCCAAATTGTCCCCGAGATCTTTTAAGCTACGAATTATTTTCCACTCTACAACCCTTTCTGACAGACGTGATGTTGCGTACCTGTTCATGCTCTTTCCATGATGAGTGTCCAGATAAATTACACTCCTTACTTCCACCAGTCAATACTCATTACTAAGAACCAACATGTCACACACAATGTAGCGACACACTCTCATTCCATTTATATACTTGGGTTAAATGTAAGCTTCTTCTCATGAACTGCTGTCTCGTGGAACCGACTCTCAAGCGGGTGCTTCTCCTATCACTACAGTTTTAACCTGTTCAAGTCTAACGTTGACCGTTATCTTTCGCACCTATCCGCATAAGCTGTACTTCTTGCCCAATAATCCTCTAACTTGAGCGGCCCCAGGGATTTCACAGGGTGATCTTCACTGTAAGAAAAATACAAAAAAAGCCTTCATATTCAATGTAGCTCTTAATAAGTTTTGGCTTTTCATCATCCTGTTCACTCCTTAATCTTCTATCTATTTACACAAACTTGTTAGGTAGGTCTATCTATCACTTTCTAATTAAAAATATGAGCCCTTTTTGTTTCCATTTTCTTTTGCTCAATGTATCCTCATTCTTTATTTTCATGATATCAATTATCCGATTTTCACAGATAATCCAGATAATTATCAGATGTATTTAGCAATCTCCCCAGCGTTTCAACACGAGTGGACGCCAATATCTTCTCTAATTTCACTATATTTTTTTCTATTGTGATATAGTTGTCTGATTTAAAAATGTCAGTTACACAATGTTTTTGACTTTAATTTTAAAATCCCCACATATCATTTAATTGGTATCACCTCATGCAAGGCATTAAAGTCAATAAGACACAAAATGTTACTGGCCGTAGAAGAGTTAGAAACAGAAACTAGGGAGTGAGAACAAAAGTAATCAGAAGGACAATAAATATCGATTGACATTGCATTTAAATTTTTGCAGATTAAAGTTAACTGGAAAGCGTGGAGCTGGAAGGGAGCTCCAAAAACAAGAAGTTCGAGAAAAGAAACTATTACAATAGAATTCATGGTTGCATCTAGCCAGCTCAAAAGTAAATTGTTGAAATCACGACGATAGTCTAGTACTGCGCTTAAATTAAAATATTTAGGCACCATAAACAATTTCTAATGTAAAACTTCAATAATATATATATATATATATATATATATATATATATATATATATATATATATATATATAATTCATTTTATATATTAGAACATGTAAATAACTACTAAGAAATAAACAATTAACCTCCTCTATCCTTGACAATATCTGTTTTGTGCGCAGACCAAAATGTGCATCTCTCATTACTTTTCCTCCTGACGGTCATTGATATGTTTCTCCATTTATTCTTTTGAGGTCTTGGAGGACACTTAAGTCCGTCATGCACTGGGACTACAAATTCTTGGCTTTCGACTTTACAACCCATGCATATTTCCTGCTGTAAATATTTATCTGTTTATTCTTCTGAATTGTTTACGCTGTACGTAATCATCTTAAATTTCCAAATAGTAGTTTGGAGGTATTTTGTTTTTAGTATTTATTTGTTTTAGGTATTTTGGGTTCTTTCAGTTATTGAATTGGTTGAGTTTTCCTTTTTAGCGCCAATTTCCAGTCTTTGCTCTCCTCATTTCTGATTGTTATATGAATCGCCTCAAGGGCTGTCTCTTTATTTGAGAAAGAAACAAATCCTGTGACCGATCCCGCTTTCTTTGGATCGCTGTTTATTTTTCTTTACAAGCACCTTTCTGGAGTGAGCTTTTGAAAGTTTGCCCATAGTGTGACCAGGTCGATTTCTTTCGGATACACTTACGAGTAATTTCTGCTCTTCAGCATTTAGCTAAATAATTAAGGCATTAAATGAACATTTATCCAACATAAAGCTAAAACATTACCCTCCAATTTTCTTGTTTGGTTTCAAATCTATTATATCCCCATACATTATAAAAAAGCACCCAACTTACCTAATCAACGTGGTTTTTATGATATTATCTTTTCATTTCGAGTATTTATATTTGTTTTTCACGAACAGCGAAACAAATTTCTTCTCCACCGCCTTCAATAAATTTGTGTCAACTCTTAGCCCATAAGATGGGTGTTTTATCGATTTTTTTTTAACAAATTCATCAATCAACCATGAGGAGGTGAAGCATAAGTGTTGATTGATGTTTCAAGTATCTTTTCAGTTCTATGTTGGTGAAACAATTGTCTTGTGATTCCTTATTTGCAGCCCAACCTTATCTCAGGGATCTTAAAGTGAGAGTTGACGTCCCTGTATATATATTGCTCTTCTATTTGCAACACACTTAAGTGCTTGTATTTAAAAAGAAAAAATGCTTAGAAATTCTCGCATATAAGGCTGATTTTCAAAGTAAAACAGAAAAAAATGATCTGCAAATGTGGATCGAAGATGTCACTCTGCAAAAGCTTCATCATGCAAATTCAAGAAAAATGCGATGACCTTGATATCAGCAGAGACAATTTTTTTTGTGTATGCTATCGAAAAAAGAAAATAACATTTCCACTTTATTTAGTAAATACCATTCCAAACATTGTAGTTCTTTACGTTCCCTACCAGACTCGACCGAATATTACAACCTTCACCCAGTTAAGTGCCATACGTGAAACCCGCTTCAGCGATCACATCTCGAAAGAGACATGACTAACTGGGCAGAGGGTTATCCCGCAGTAGGTTGCCATAACTTTCTGTGGTAGACTGCTTGCTAGAAAAGCTACAGAACCAAATCTGTCCTGTTATTTAACCCATAACTGGAGAAAAGTAACGCATTAATGCCTTTCTCAAGAGTATTTTGAGCATAACTGAATGCTAGGAATTCGACTACAATTCCAGCTCGTCTTGCCGCTTTCTTGTTCCGTTATCCACTGCACCTTATTTATCCCAATAAAAGAACGTTAACGCTGGTTCTTCTCATCAGGACTTTAACTTCTGATCTCCGAGGGAATTTTTCTACACCTTTCCTAAGAATGGTTTGGGAAGTTTGATCATTTTTATTTTTCTCGAAATTTTTTCTGTTGTTTTCGCAATTCGCCACAGTTTTTATTTATTTTCGTCAAATATTGTTCTCTATTGTTCTGTGCGGTGCGCTCTGCTAAGGTAGAGGAGTGCTACACAGTAGTCGTCTATACGCAAACCTGCTGCACAACAGGTAAAAATAATCGATAGTCGACATGACCCAAGAAAAAATATGACGCACACTTTCGCAAAAATGTAAGGCCAATACCGTGAGTTCGGTTCCAGAAATGAGTTCCTAACAGTGCTGTCCGTGCATGAGGCAATTCAAGGATTGTTTATTTCTTAAAACCCGACATAAAACCAAAACGTTGGTAGGAAAGAGAAGCGAGGCCCTGAAAAGACTCAACATCCCGATCAAAATTGTGAATAAAACGATAAAGCAATGTGGGAAATCATGCATGCGAATAAATGTTGGCCAGTTTCATCCTCAACGAAATCTGTGTGAATTCAAACAGAACATAGGAGCACCCGAAAATGAAACTTAACGGTTCACGGGGTTCCAGCTGTTTCATGTCTTCTTTCATCTTAGATGAGATTGTCCAGCATTCACTACCATATTGAAGGACAGATATCATATAGCAATTCATAGACAAGCGATGATCATCCAGTGCCTTTTCACAGTTTGAACCAGTCGAAGATATCGCCGCTAGAATTTTCGAACTCCTAGTGGTGGAGATCCAGAAAGCTTTTTGGGACATACACGATATTTTTTCTGCTAAAACAGGCAGATTTTTAGCATCATAGAAGTCTGGAGACCCCAAATGGTTAACGCGAGAAACAAAAATAATTCATAAGCAAAGTCCAAAGCGACCTCACCAGGAGAAGCACTAAAGAGAAATTATTACAAGACACTAGAAGGTGAAAAGTGTATAAAGGCATTCAAAAGGGGAATACATAGCCGTGTCACCTCCTTAAACTTCCCAACAGGTTGTCCTTGGCAAAAGTCAGATATCCTTGCAGAAAAAGTAAATGCAAAAAGAGGACAAAACCAGCAAGAACAGCAGGGGTCACGGCAACAGCAGAAAAGGAAGAAGCTGTAGCATCTGCAGTAAGAAAACAGGCAATGAAAGTAGAGTTGTTTATGCAGCTCCTCGATGACTGTCCTTGGAGAGAAGAATGAAGAACAAGGTGGTAAAAAAAACTTACTTTTTCTTCTATACGCTATACGTAGGCGATCATGTCAAGCATAAGTTTCCTTTCCTTTCCAAACTTATCATATCATTTTTGGTTTATGTTATCCTCAGCATCATTCGGCAGAACCACATTTCGGCTGCTTCAAGTCTTTCTTTCATCTTAGATGAGATTGTCTTACATTCACTGCCATATTGAAGGATAGATATCATATAGGAATTCAATACTCTCTTCTTTGTTTCCATAGAAATTTTTCTGTCTCTCAATACTCTACTCAGCTTTTGGAATGTGTCCTTGGCCATACCAATCAGCACTTTTCTTTCTCTTTTAAAACACATTCCAGGTAATTACATATCTGTACATGGTTGATTTCAGTATCATTTAGTTGCATTTTTTGGCTCTTCTGATGAGCATGCCTTCGGTTTTCTTATAGTTTAAGTTAAGCTTTCTTTAGCAAACTTCCGTTGAAGAACTTTTAGTTTCCTTTCAGTGTTTGCTATCAGCATTGCAATATCTGCGTATTTTATATTGTTTAGATGTTGGCCACCAATCACGAATCCTGAAAAGACTTATAGTTTACTTAAAATGTTTTCACTGTATAGGTTGAATAAATCTGGTGAGAAAACATATCCGAGTCTTACACACCTTTACATTTTTGTATATTTGCTGAATTCATTTCATATAGGAAGACAAAATAGGACTGGGTGATGCAAGGAAAATAGAAAATATAGGAACTTATGGTTTGAATCAGCTCCTGCTTAGCCAGCTATACAGGAAAGCCTAAAAGATAAAGAAGCCTCGATTCTTCTTCGTCTAGCGCTCTGGTAACTCTCTCCGTCATCCCATCTCAAAAGACAAAGCATCCCAAAGGGATGTGCATCTTCAGAATAGATAGTCTCACGATTAAAAGACATTTCATGGCATAGAAGGGCCGTCTTAAAAATGTCATTGAAACTAACCTAAAGTAATAAAAGTAACTAAAGTAATCTGTAATAATTAGAAAATAAATTAAATTAATTCAAGATTATTACTAAAACAAATAAGCTAATTTTCACTTAGGTGAAAAATAAAACGCTGCTTTCTTATATATATATATATATATATATATATATATATATATATATAACTTATTGTCACGTTCATAGAAAGAGAAACAATAGCGAGGTAGCGTCAGTTCAGTTCATTTTATTTACTACCATTTATTAAACTTTACTCCCAGTTACAATAGATTTTTCCCCGTGTTTGTTTGTTAACTGTACATTATTATTCAACAAGGATATTAAATAATATACGACATTTGTTATCTATCGTATCATTTTCGTTCGTAAACATCTTCATATATCTCTCTTGATATATATATATATATATCCTTTCCTCAGTACCTCCTCTACCCTCTCTGTTCGCAGACTGTAACCCTTGCTTGGGGTAAAATTATATATCTCACCTTTTACACAGTTCTTCTTTCTTTTGGCTCCAAGTGCCCTCGTATGTTTGTAAATATTTGGCCTTCATAATGTCTTGTTTACTGGCCAGCGAAGCCCAAATTTGTTTGACATGACTGATTCTCTAAGAGCACTTGTGTCTAGCATATTTCTGCTTGACCCTAATTCATATTCCCCGCCAAGATAACTCACTCTGTTCTCCTACCCCAAGCAGTCAGTTTTTGCGTAGCTCAGCAAAATGCTCTGTTGTTTACCACTAATTCAGGCCACCTTGTCAGTACAGAAATGTTGTTTTTTCTACTTACAATGCTATTGTAGACTTTGCGCATGCGAACACAAGATATTTTGTTAGTTACAGGTCTATTTTTAATCAAATGGAATTAATTCAAGGTAGAAATTTTATAGATTTATCTAATGCAGTCAGAGCTACGGCTTTAAATTTTAGATTCTAAATCTACCTACCACGGATATTTCGAGTTTGAAGGAGGCTATTATCAGGATTTCCTTATCATAAAAAAATAAAACAACTCAGATCGTTTCTTCGTTTTTAATCTGCTCCAAAACAGTGCGGAGAAGTAACCTTGGAATGGAGTGCTCTTAGGTAATTTATCAAACGCAGTGTAAAAAGTAGTGGATATATATCTACTCCATGATTCTACCTCTAACCATCTCTTCTAAGTGAACTTCTGAAACTAAACGTATAAAACAAATAGACAAGATTAGAATAGTTACTCGCCGCTCAAATCCGAGTATGCCTGTCTGCAAAAAGCAAGTAGACAATCCTTGTTGGAGATTTCCTGTTCTGGCATATTTCGCTTTTTTGAAAACACGCAGATCACCTGCGGTTTATACTGCAATTCTGCCGACCGGATATTTGAGTTTTGAAGAAAGAGCTCACCATCTGGTTTCCCCCATCACGTCATTTATCTTGCTCTTTTTTCTCACTCTACACTAGCAACTCTCTCCATACTGGTATTCCTATTCTTATCTTGCCTTTTCTGCGATACCTTTGTAACTGGTTCGTCTTTCTCTTCGCTCGGCTCCTGCTTAACCTTTCAATCTTCTCTTATGTAGACCCCTGTGCACCAGAGGCTGTACCGCCTTGCTTGAAGTGAAACGATTGAAAAAAAAATTCAACTGTCTGAACAAGGCCTGCGCACACAAAAACTCGGTCCTGATAACTTTTCAATTCGTGCTAACACAAGCATCGATGACTTCCAAATAGTTCTGTCTACCCAAATTCAATCAGAAGACTTGTGTCAGATAGTTTCGGAACGTGCTGCACGCTGGATCGCCTCCGCTGACCAATAACATTAAGTTGCTTTTCTGATAAATCGACGATGTTGACATTTGAATCCGGCTCTCATGTTCGGAAAACGAATGTTCTAACGCCTTAACTCACGTAGCCAATATTAGAATAATATTAGAGAAAATGAAATAATGCAGCTTAAGTTTGTTACTCTTAATTAGATTATTTACTAACAACCAGCTCGTGACTTTTTTCTCAGTTCCTTGCCAAATTATCATTTTTATGATTTCTTCCACAAAAATTTGATTTGTTCTACTTTACTCCAAGCTATGTTTTATTTATCACTCTTCCCGTTAGTAAGGTTTTCATTTGTTTTAAATAGAATATTTATTCTCTCAAAAAACCTTAAGGGTAACATAGTCTGTCTTTTATTTCTTTGTGCCATGTGATGCACGCTTAAGCAATTAAGTCTCTTTTTTATTTATGATAGCTTCCAGCTGTAGGCTGCAGTTACTTTCTCCGGTAGATTTTTTGCCACCCAAGGCTATATGACTCATTCCTTTCATAAGGATATTTGCCCGTAAGTGAATGTAATGAACTATGCTTTTTTGTTTTTCATTCGAACCGTTATCCAGCAGACCACCAATACATTCGTGTTTAACATTTTTAACCAGAAGCGGCCACGCATAAACCTACTGACCAGGATCCATGTTGCATATCTTCCGTAATCAATGTGAAACCCAACTTGGGTATTTTTGACCGCTTATCAAAATGACTTGTGATTATTTTCTATATTGTCAACGCACTCCAACTATTAAATGTTTTTATTAGAATATAGCAAAGAATCTTAACCTTGTAGTAGATAACAGAGAAAATATTTCGTTGATAACCGGTGTTACATTCTTAACCCTAAAACTGTTAATAAATCGGTTATTAAAATCCATAGTCAGATGTTTGTTTTTTTATGCTTACTAAATAATTACTTTTACATTTTAAAACACCACAATTGTTTACGGGAATATAAAAACCGGCTCCAGCTCTATCATTGAAGCGTGTTAGGTGGGCTTAGGAATTCAAAATAGCCATAAGAAAGTCAAGATACAGTTACTTCTCTCCTCAGCTTGTGTCACAAAAAACTTGTTTACAAAATCTATTAAAACCGGAGTATATTTTGGATTGCAAAAATGTTTAGAAGTTGTAAAAACGAATCTATCAAATGAATCCATAAAATGGTAACTGATGTAGACAAGCCAGTGATATGTTCTGCGTTTTTGCAATCATTACAAACTACCACTGCCTGACATTAAGAATCCTACGATTAATCTAACTAATTGTATTAGTGATCTACTGTTCTACGCCGCAAGTTCTCGAATTACGAGTTAATGTCAGAAGAGAAGTCAAACTTAACTAATTTGACATTTTTTTCATATCTGACCTCCATAAAGAGCATTGGGGAGGCTGCAGCATAAAATTAATTCAAATTAACACATTCTTTTCGTATCTACAATTTGGATCAAATAAGGCTAAAAAAAATCGCCTACGCATTTTTTTTTCTAGTGAAGTTCTACATATTAAGACATTTTGAAAATTGTTATCAGGAAGATATTTAAAACATTCTGTCACATTAATAGCCTGAATTGATCATTATCCGCTTTTGGCAATGTATTGATATACGATATTCCAAGACATTATAAAGACATGACCACCTGATACTTAAACAGAAAATGAAGCTTAGCATTATTCGTTCTTGTAGAAGTAGTTTAATTTCATAGAATTTAAATTTTGTTCATCAAAATAGAATACATTACATGTTTAACATGATGGATTCATTTTATCTTTGCATTTATTTTAAGATATATTTATAATAGACGTTTTGAGGTTCAGGAGAGCAAGATTTTATTTTTACGTCTTACGAGAAATATTGAATAATCTCGTCAGTTTCAGGAGAATAAATATCTTTACAGTTCAGTTCAGTTCACTTAATAACACCAACAATTGAATCGGTGACCAACAGCCACACGACTGAGAAGTATGCCTATATAAAATAAACGACAATGTGTTTTAGAGCAACCCTCTAGCGGTCACAGATATGGGATGATATGTGGAAGGAAATAGCTATATAAATAAAAGATTATTAGCAGTCAGGTGTCATTGGCAGTCCGAAGGGCACCTAGAGTGATGTAATAGTTACCAAACTTGTCTCGGTAGAATAATTATAATTGAGTAGTGAGTTCGATCCTCACTGGTTATCCCATGCTTTCAGCCTTGTGCCACATCTAATCTGCGCTTAGAAAATTACAATTGACGGGAGATCGAATGCGTCTTCAGTCATTCACTTTGACTTCGGGCGGGGAGGAACCCAAACGAGGCTCCGCCGAAGGGTAGAATCTCGTCTAGGGGAAAGCAGAAAGAAATTTTTGTCCAAGATTACGGTCTCGGTTATACCCACATTAATTGGTCTTGTGCGACATTTACCTCAGGCTTCTGCCCACGTGGGGAAGGTCGTAAATTATTGAGAGTGTCATTGACAACTAATATCAGACTGTGCTCTCTTCGACTCTAACAACTTGACTTCTCTATTTTTAATTGTTATGACATCTGTGTTTGTCTTATTTGTTCATAATATCCATTAGCACGGTAGCACTGTAGATATTTCAGCACCCATCATCTTGTATCGTACTGCTACCTCAGCAATACAACACACTGGAACTATTCAATTACGACAAATTCACTTCTACCATTTAAAAATTGATACAAAACTCTTCAACAAAGATACCTCTTCAATGTCTGTTAGAGTCAAGGAAAGAGGATCATTTATCGTTATTAGCCAAATGAATTTAAAAAAAATGACACCATGTGTTTAACAATGTTTTTCCTCTTGTTTAATATCCATACTTAATCTTTTATAAATTGATAAACTGTATATTATTAAAGAGTAAATATTTGTGTATGTTTGCCAAGTGGTTTACGATAGCTGTTTAATATAAATATTGAATAAATTTATCTGCTAATAACGATAGACCCTGGGGATGAGGCTGTCATCTCAATTTAGTCTATTAGAAGGTTTCCAAATTAATAGATCATTTCAAATTTTGAGAGCTAATGTTCGGAACGATGGATGCTAGCATGAATGTTGACCGAATAAACTGAAGTATCTGATCAGTTTTTCTATTCATTTTGAAAAGGCGATATGCGGCGATAAAAATGATGGAAACTTGTTAATTTTATCGTAAAAATCTATATGGCATAGAAGAATAACTAGGAAAAACATTCTTATAAAAAACTTTTCTCTAATCTACGCAAGCGAAGTTTATTTGAATAAGTAAGAGTTTAAATGAAGTTTATCTGTAGAATTACGTCGACCAGCTTTTATGTAGCCGTTTCAATAGGGTGTTTTGCATTGTTGAAAGGATAAGTTTAATGATAGGGTGGATATTTTTGTAGTAGACATTAGTAATAAATTGTGAATATAGGGAGTGTTTTCTCGAACACAGGATAGGAATGAAATTACAAGCAATATAATGGACAACACTTGGCGTTACTAAACTACACTGCGTAGGTTTTCTTCTTTTTTTTTCAACACTCAGTTTTAAACCCACTGGAGTTACAGGGTGTAATCGATTTCTATTTTTCCACAGATTAGGTAATTTGCAGCAGTGTGAAGTAATATAAATCTATTTTCGGTGTGTATGATGAAATTTGTTTGACATTGAAAAATATCACATCATCCATGATTGCATCGGACTTTTATCCCGCCAAGACACTATTTTCTCGACTGTCGATTAGTTGTATTACGACATTAAGCTTCAATGGACGTTACTCCTAGAAAGCGTACGAAAATTATAACGCTGCACAAACACACTGGCAAGACTTACAGAGATCGTGGATATTGTTGGTATGCTTGTGTTGTCAGTCGTTTCATCTAGGCGAAGAAACAAACGAGATTCATCAAAACAACACCAAGCGACGACGTGTAGGTGAGCAGAAAAAGTGTTAAAGATCCTAGAAAGACATTATTCGTTTTGATTGAATTAATTTGCACACGAGTGTAACTGGGAAGTAGAAAAGAAACAACAATTTATTCGTAGCTCTGATATGTTTAACGACATTTTGAAGACGAGATTTACATTGCAGAAGTTTTTCTTTTCGTTCGATAAGATTAGAAGATATTTATATGCGTTCTGAATATTGTGATGCTCAGTTTGATAGGTGTCAAGTCCCTCCGAATGGTGAATTCTAAGAGTCTACCTTTGCACCCCACCACAGGACAATGAAAGAAAAGGTTATGCTTTTTTCTTCTATTTCTGCTATTTGATAAAGCCATAAAGTAGAATTCTGACAAGGTTAAGCCTACATGTCCAAAACAAACAGTAATTTAAAAATATTCAATAGTCCTTCATTTATGAAAGAAGTTGTATAAAAAGAGTATTGTAGTAATGAAAGTCACATTACTCACAGAAAGAAAACTCCTCGCGTAGTTCGGCCAAAAGTAAAGGGCGTTTAAATGTGAGAGAATTATCCGGATTCCTCACAATTAACAAGCTCAAACAAGTACAGCCACACTCCCCCCCGTAAAATGTCAGAATTAGTAAAATCTCTTTTACGGATATGAAAATGTACAGTAGCGAACTTAAAGATCAGAACGATGTTAAGAAAAAGTTTAAATATGAAAAAAATATATTTTAAAGTTTCAAAGAACATTATATCAATTAAAAAAAGTTATAAAAGTAAATTATATAATTCCAAAATATAAAGTTCACTAAACTTATTTTTTTAAGTTATAAGAGTAATTATATAACATTACAAAAAATAGATGATCAAAATCATCAGAACGATTAAATAAATCCATAAAAATTAATAATTATTTTGCATTATTAAAAATCTTTTGGGTAAGAATATAAAATCGGGTATTTTACTAAATTACACCGGCTCTTGCATTGTAAACATGGCAAAAACATTTGTGACGTCACTGGAACTAAGAAAAATGATAGTCAAGCCACGTAATGAAGATAAAATCTCGACTGAGGATATTTCAATGAGTGTGGAGAAATTTAAGTGTTAGTCATAGTATTTTAGAAAAGCTTGTGGAAACAGGGTCATATAAAGCCAAGAAACCACCTGGCAGGTCTAGCAAAACTACTGCAAGGGAAAGATGGATTGGTAAAGAATAATAAAAAAAAAAGATCGATTTGTGACAGCAACCGCTATCTCTAAAAGGGCTAATGATCACCTTGGCATTAAAATATCGAGCCACACTAATTCCCGAGGACTTAAGGAAATAAATCTGAACAGTCGCGTAGCCTGTAAAAAACATTACATTTCTAAAAAGAATCTAATGAGCCGATTGAAATTTGCCACTGAATACGTCATACGGACAGAAGAATAGCGGGATTGTATTCATTTCAGCGATTAGTCAAAGTTTAACCTCTTCGGTTTTGACGGGAGAAGGTTCGTTCGACGCAATCCTAAGGAACAATATTTGCCTCAGTGCACTAATAGCAGCGTTAAATTTAGAGGCGCAAGTGTGAGGGTGTTTGGCATGATTTCATCTACTGGTACTGGACCTCTTGTTAGGTTACACGGTAAACGCAACTCTATATAATGAAACACTTACTTAATTTGAGAACTGCAATTAATCAACCAACAGTATTTACGCAATATAACGCACCATGTCACACAGCAAAAACTGTCAAGACATTTCTTTCTGAGGACGATGTTACTGTTATGAAGTGGTTTGCTCAAAGCCCAGACATGAATGTTAATTGTTCTGATATTTTAGATCATCTACTTTTTTCGAATGTTAGATAATTATTCTTATAACTTTAACAAAATAAGCTTGATCTTTATAATTTGGAATTGTATAATTTATCTTTATATCCTTATTTTTCCTTGATAAAATATTCTATGAAACTTAAAAAAAAATAATTTCACATTTAGATTTTCTTAACATCGTTCTGATCTTTATGCTTGCTACTATATATAAAGTGCACAGCTGAAATAACAAAATGGGGAAAAGCTTGTTATGATTGCCTCTCCTAAAATGAATTATTCCGACTTTTGAACCATCCAATAAAAATTGACTTCATCAACAAATCATCTATCTTCTTTTCCATTCAATCTTACTGTGCACAACATTTTCACGGGGAGAGAGAATAAAGTAAATCACAAGATAAATAGATTTTAATCTATACTATAATAAGTGCCGTGTCCGTCGGTTAGTATTACCCACTGAGGATTGTGAAGCTCTGAAAGTTAGGGGGCTATTTAGGGGGCGAAACTCAAGCAGTAACTTCATTTTGATACTATACCACTATCGTATATCCAACTTCGGAATGAGTCTGAGTATAAGTACGTTGCTTCACTAAAGGAGAATAAATGCAAGAGACGAATGTCCAGTAAGATTTACAGAATATTCAGCATCTAACTAACATTTTTGCAGATATTCCTGCTTCTTCGGTGTCGTTGGTGAAATGGGTGTCTTAAGATTCAAACATTTATCCATAATGTAGTTTTTGTTTATAGTCGTAGCGTCGTGCATGTTTTGTGAAAAGATGTTTGGAAATATCACTGTGTTTAGCTGTAAAAAGTCAAATATGAGGGAGACAAAAACCGTTAAAAACATGCATGTTTCGCTTGATTGTTTGTTTACAAATGTAACATTTCGGAGTTCAGTGGTGGTCAATATAAAAATAGAGAAAGAAGAGTGCTAAATATTTTTCTTCTTCTTCGTCTATGTGCCCTGTCCTTTCAGGACGTAGGCGATCATGGTTCTCCACGTCTCCCTATCCCTTGTGGCTCCTAGTATGTTTGCTACCGTTACTCCTGTCAACCCCCGTTTCGTCAACCACCCGATCAGGCCTTGCAGATATGTTATCCGCTGCCTTCCTCTGTCTCTTTCCTTCTATCTGGCCAGTCAGTATCAGGTTCTCCAGGCTCTCCTTCCTCATTGCATGTCCCAGGAACTTCAGTTGTCTCTTCGTGATGCTCAGTATCAATTTCCTCTTTGTTGCCATTCTTTCCAACACCTCATCGTTGCTTGCATGCTCAGTCCACGATATCCTCAGTATCCTTCTGTAGAACCACATTTCCGCTGCTTCCAGTTTTTTTCCTAATTTTCGATGATATTGTCCAGCATTCGCTGCCGTATTGAAGAACTGACATCACGTAGCAGTCCAACACTCTTTTCTTTGTTTCCGGTGAGATTTTCCTGTGTGTTAGTATTTTGCTCAGCTTCTGGAACGCGTCCTTTGCCATGCCAATTCGCCTTCGGATCTCCGTATCGCACTTTTCATCTTCAGTAGGACACTTCCTAGGTATTTAAATTTTTGTACTTGCTTGATTCTGGTATCTCCCAAATTTATTTGGCATTTTGGGTTGCTCTTTTTGCTTATGACCATGCACTCAGTTTTCTTAAGGTCTATTTGTAGTTCTTTTTCGTCGCTCTCCACCGCTACCTTCTGTATGAGGTGTTGTAGTTTCCTTTCCGTGTCCGCAATCAGCACTGTGTCGTCTGCGTAGCTTATGTTGTTCAAGTTGTCCTCCAACAACAAATCCTGGCGTGTCATCTAGGGTCCTCAAGATATTCTCGCTGTACAGGTTGAACAGATCCGGTTAAAAGACACATCCTTGTCTTACGCCTCTTTCTATTTTTGTAAATCAGAGATCGTTACCTGTCCGTATGCAGGCCGTTTGCTGCTAGTAGAGATTCTTGGTTACTTTTATGTCTTTGCCGAAAATATCGAGGCTGCCGAGCATCTCCATCAGTTCTTTGTGTTGTATCTTGTCGAATGCCTTCGCATAGTCAATGAAACATAGGTACAAATCTTTCTTCATTTGTATTGCCCTTTCGGAGAGCATCCTAATCATGAATATGGCGTTTCTTGTCCCAGTGTCTTTGACGAACCCGCACTGTTCCTGCCCTATCTCTGGCCTGATTTTGCTTCTCGCTCTATTCATCAGGATTCTGACCATCGGTGGTCCAATTTTTTTTCTACCAAACCTTTTTCTTTGATTATTTTACCAAATGTTGGCTTAGCTAACTGAAAAAGTCAACGCAGATGGAAATGTGCTGAAGACCAAATCATATCAAAATCAGGGCCTGATAAGTTTCATAAATTTTGAAGCCTTTAAAAGTTGAGGTGGGGGAAACCAAGAAACCAGCCAAAATTCGAGATGCCCCTGTTGTCCCCACTCCGTAGAATCGCTACTGGATCACCCATCTAACCTAGAAAAATAAGAGCGGCTGTTGTGTTCTACTTTTAAGGTGAATAAAAAATCTCAGTCGCTTGTGGTGGTGTGGAGACAAATCAAACTGGAATGGAGTAATATATAAGGATGGTTCTTTAAAGATAAAATGTTTTAGAAAGACTGGGAATCTTGACAAGGACCAGAAGAGAAAGCCGACAGCCACTCACTATTTATTTTGTAAAAATTACAAAATTATGGCACAAGGCCTAAAAGGGGAGGGGGAGAGGTTGGTTCTCGCTTAATTATCCTATACCTAGCTAAACACTATCACGACCCATTCACTCGTTACAATTTGCACAGTCACCAAAAGAACCCATCCATCTACTCCCAATCCTTCGTACACCACAATGCCAGAAACTTACAAGGGACACCTAAAAAGTGGGGAAATTAACCCATGACAATAAAAATGTATTTATATACAATATAATATATACAATGATTTGTACAATATAATGTAAAATATTTAATGAAAAATGAAATGATGGGAGGGGGATGAACCCAAAAATAAACTAAAAATACAAATTTTTGAACTAAAATAATAATCAATGTTAGTAAGAACCGTCCATCCCAGAAAACAAAGTGGGCGCTGTATTCCGCCAAACGGCGAAATCAAGAAGCACACTCGCTAAGGGAGTGGGGAGGGGGGTAAAAAATTAGCGGAATGGTACAATAAAAGGCTGAACCAGCCGAGATAAAAGGAGACCAAAACAAACTGGGGAGGTTGGGAATCTCGACATGGATCATAACAAAAGAGAAAGCCGGGTACAAGCTAGGAACACATTCATTCACTTTAACTAGGTACACAAAAGAGAGCTACCTTAACCAGGGGAGGGTTCCAGAGGAATCCACCCCGATGTAACCAGCAGATCTAAAAGAGAAAATCAAGACTAGCCCCGTTCAAGCAAACCAGACTTGCTACATTTACCCACCTTTCGCTGAAGTCTGTCGAAGTCAAACCTTTCCAATCAGTTCAAATCCTTATTTTGAGCACCAGCTCAAAATAGCGGATCAGATCCTGAATTGAAAGACGCTGACCTCACAAGACTTCCTCCGTTCGCGACGTCCAAATCACCATTCGAGCCATGGCTAGCAGCGACAGAAACACCATACGCTTCATCCTAGAAAACGGGTGCGACACATTGTCGCAGGCAAATGCACGATCAATGAGCACAAGCTCTTGCAGTGCGATACGAGCAGTCAACTCGCCGACCCGGTCCTATTGAGGGCGAACCCGAGAACAATGGTAGAAAGTGTGCTCAGTCGTTTCTTCTAAACCAAGATCACACTGGTGACAATTGGATGTTTTATCGAGCCCTCTCTGAACTTAATATCATTGAGAGGCATCGCTTTCCGGATCAAAAGCCAGGTAAGAGAAAACTCAAAGTTGCTGGCGCTCAGGATTAAATAGGGCGCACCTTACACGCCGACTAACCGAGCGAAACTAATGCTTGAAAGAATTAACTATTATCGTCAATCCTCAATACACCAAATACCATGAATAATAACATCTTTATTTATAACAATTAATATAACTGCTAACTTTGCAATTTTTTCTAATGACTGACTCAATCACCATAAGAATACATTCTTCAAAAACTATTCAATAAATTGCCAAAATAATGCATATTCTTATAAAAAATCTATGCGTTAAATATTAAAAATGTACGACTGAATTATGTTGTTCTTTTCATTTTTTAAAATAAAAAAAAACAATCATGAACTAATTGAAGGGATGAACCTAATAACAAAAATAAAAACCATAGCACTGGGGTATATGAGTATATGAACTAATCAACGTCTATATTCACTGGGCCGTGTGTCTTCAAGGACATAGACGTTGTTTATCTCCAGTTGATCCAAGGAGTTGTGAGTTCAATACTAGGCTACGAGATTTAAGTGAAAGGTAGATAACTACATAGCAGCCAGAAGTGGCATCACAAATGAAATGAGTATGATATACCACAGTGATCATAATAAAGTGTTTGGTTAGAAATTCCTAGCACCTAGAGGCCGAAGCGAACAATGGTCGAAATGCAGGAAACATGGTAGTAAAGATGAGGACAATAGTCCGAACAATATAAATAGTGTAAATAGTAACTAATCTCAACACATAATAATTAAAGGGAGTTTGGAGTTAGTCGGCCAGATATAAAATGTTTATGTGGTCGCAGAATTTGTCAATTAACATTATGTTGTTATTATGTAGTGCATTGCAACATAAAATCAACTCAAATTAGCACAATGCGTGATTAATTTCATTAAATGTGAAAAAGGTTTGAAAATAAATATTGTATAAAATATAAAATAAATGACTGCAATTTAATTATATATGTGCGACTGATTGTCTATCTACCGAACTATCTAACCGTTTTGATTATGTACACCTGAAAACATATCGGGTAAATTTTCAAAGAAGCACACTTTTTTTCTATGGAATATAAAATTCCAGTATATTTCAACATGCTATGAATATTAAATTTGCTTCCTATAACAATTTTAAATTATATCAAATCTAATGATTCAATTTTTTAAAATCTGTATTTGATCATGAGACTTGGTTTCCTCTTCAATACATGAATCAAATACTGTTAGGTCTTCTCGATGTCTTACTTATTTCATTACATTAAATATCCAAACATTTCCATGGCAACAATATAAATTTTTTTAAAGTTGTCACTCTATTCTCTACGATGTGTTGTATTCTCTGACGATTTAACACCCATAAGAAAGGTCTTGTTCCAATAAGTGCCTTTGAATATTAAAAGATGAAATTACTGAAATATGGATAAGTAGATTCAGAACCGATATTCTAGCATTTACTGTAAACGATTTGATTACAATTGTACCCCAAGATATAACAAAAAATCAACTGTGATTTTGCCTTTTGTGAGTGTGAATTAGCAAGCTGTTTGCAACAAAAAAAATATTTCATACGTAGTCAACAAATCAGTAGGCGTTCGTGCAAATAGAGATCTATCTGAAATGATGACGATGCGGATAGACTCCAAATGTCTACTCACTGCTCACTGTTAACTGTTAGCTGGAGGGAAATTCCGTGGTGCTACATTCTCAAAATAAAATATAATGAAGTTGTTCTACTGCTTTGCTTGAGCTAACTTTAAAAAAAACTCTAGGTCTGTCTACAGATATTAGAATTTCTTATTTTCTTCAACAGGGAATGCAAAAAATAAATAAGACTAATATGCAACACGTGGAGTACTTCTGTGTTAATCGCAGATATTTTCTCTCATTTGTTTATATATATATATATATATAGCCCTGAAAAATGAAGACACCATAAAAGTGTTCTCACGAAACTTTGAAGTTGAAGTGAACCTGCTCAGTTTAAAATGAAAATTTAATTACCCCAAAATTATATATATATGTATAACATGTAAGTGTAAAATGATATATATATATATATATATATACCTCTCTTATTCTCTATTTTAATAAAACCTAAATTATATTTTTATATATGTGTGTATTCCCATATGTATATTTATTAATTCACATATGTTTATATTAAATATTTTTATTCATTTTACGATAACTAACTTGTAAATTAAATTTTTGAAATTAACATTTCTTTTCTTGAAACTTTTATTTTAGTTTTAAATGAAAGTTAAATTATTAAATTTATTATTTACAGTAAGCAAAGTACGCGGGTTTATTTCAAACAGAAATTATATTGATTGGAATCTAAAATTGATTTGCTTTTAATTTTTTAATTTTACGGCCATTTTTGAGAGTTCCACACATTTGTAAACAAATGTTAATTCTCAAAAATAAAATATTTTAAAAAAATATGCATATGTGACACATTATTTTTGAAAGCTTTTCAAATTTAATGTTAAGCTAATCTGATTTACACAAGTATTACTTATTTATAACATGAAATTTAGAATAAAATTATTTCTTAAACACAGAGTTAAAGTTTCTGAACTTTCTCCCGTATTTGAAATGTGATGACAGATTGAACAGATGCGATATAAGATAACTGCAAGGCAATCACAAGTGGCATGATTGTACAAACCTTTTAATATACACATAGAAATTACTACACACACACAAAAAAAAAATTTTTAAAATGAACAAAAAATTTAGAAAGTTATTTTGAGAATACGAAGGCACGACGATTTATATAAAACATTTCTAGTTTTGATTAGTATATATAATCTTCACATAATAATTTACTCAAAAAATATTTTAAATATTTTAAAATACTTGTGAAACTTTGTAAATTGTTACAATTAAAAACCGAAAATAATTCTTTTAAAATTTCATTATTAATCGACTTTTCTTTGGTTAGACAGAATTAGTTACTGAAATTGAATAGTTTAATTAATTTCAGTTTTGCTTGTTCATCGCCTGCATGTGAGGCATTTGTATGCATCAGTATATTAAATAATCATTCTGTGTCAACGGTTCTTCAAGTATGTTTTTCGTTTTTTTATCTGTTGCTTATGTTTTTCTCTAAGACATAATTTCATTTAACTGTTATATTAAACGCAAGAAATTAATATAATACCTGGAGCAATCGATGAATTATAGATAACATTAAACCTCAAAAATATAGATGGAAAAGATTAATTTAATATTTCATAAATGAATGGATACACAATTTAAATATATATATATATATATATATATATATATATATATATATATATATATATACTGTCTTAATAATATGTATAAGAAAATCTACTAAAAAGTTGTAGTTTAAAAATGTATTTTTTGACAGTATTTATTTATTTCTATTATTATATTTGATATTTCAGACTGTCCTCGGCCTTTCATCAGAAACAAATGATTTTAAAATTTAAATTAGAAACGTTTTCGCGAGGTGCGTTTGTCCGAGTGATTGATTACATCACGTGACGCAGAAAGCGACAGATTTTTTTAATATTTGTAAACGTAAACTTATCTTTAATAATACTTATAAATGTTGTTTTAAAGAAAATCTTTTTAAGTGTATCTAAAAAATGTTTAACTATTGAAATATGTTTAACGATTCAAAACATCTAAGTCCCTATTTAACCCTGGCCTGTATGTATTTAATTTTCAAATCTAGTATTTTTCTTTCTTTCTGCGTATGTAGACATAAAATCCGAATCTATTAGTAAACATTTGCAGTTTTCTAATGTGTGTCCCGGTTGATTGAAGTGTACTGCTATGGGGGAATACGGGTCGATTTGGCGTATGCTTAGCTTGTGATTATTGAAACGGAATCTAAAGCTATTTCCAGATTCACCAATATATCCACTATTTGGACCTATTGAACAGAAGAGAAAATATACTATGTTTTGGCTGTCACAGGTGAGACGTGGTGGGTGTAATTTGATGTTGGTGTTGGGTAGAGAAAATACTGCATCGTTTACTAAAAGTTTGCATACTAGACAGCAAGATTTCTTACATTGGAAATTCCCAGATAGGTTTGTATGTTTTAGATATTTGGTAGAAGTGAGTATAGCTGATAGGTTGGCTGTTTGTTTCATTGCATTTATGGGAGGTTTCTCGAAAATGTCTTTGATTTTTTTTGGTTTGTTTGCAGGTTCTTGTAATCATTTTTTAAATTTTGAATAAGTGTGTGGGAATATTGATTGTGGTTAAAAACCATGGGAATTCGATTGTTGTTTTTTCTTTTCTTGTATGTGAGAATGTCTTACGATTTATGTGGATGGTTTTATTTAGTGTTTTTTATTATTTTTATTGGGTATTTACATTTTAGAAATTGCTTTGTAGGTTGTTAATATTGTATAGAAAATCTGGATGGTCTGAGCATATGCGTTTGATTCTTAAAAATGAGCTGTATACGATAGAGTTTTTTAATTTAAGGGGATGACAGCTGATAAAGTGTAGGAATTTATGTTGGTTTGGGGTCTGTTGTATAGACTGGTGGAAAGTTTATGTTTGTTTAATTTTATCATGACGTCTAAGAAATGGACGGATGTGTATGAGTACTCCATGTTAAATTTAATTGTATTGTGGAAGTTTTTGCAGAAAGTAAAAAAGGTTTTTTAATTTTTCTAATCCATGAGTCCATAATGAGAAAATGTCATCAATATATCTAAAATAATGTGATGGTTTATATTCTGAATTGTCTAGTATTTTTCTTTCTAGAATGTGCATAAAGATATTGGCATAACTAGGTGCTATTTTCGTGTCCATTGCTGTGCCACTAATCTGTAAATAGTGTTTGTTATTGAATTTAAAATTATTATGTGTTAAAATGAAAATGATTAATTGGCATATATCTGTAATTTGGTTGTTAGGTAATTTGCTTTTACTAAGGAACTCATGGCAAGCTGATACTCCTTCAACATGTGGAATGTTCGTGTACAGAGATGTAATATCCATTGTTACTAGGATATTATCAGCGTGGACTAAGTTAATGTTTTATAATTTGTTTAGAAAGTCTGTAGTGTCTCTAATATAACTAGGTATGTCAGGCAATAAAGGTTTTAGGATATTGTCTATGTACCCAGATATAAGTTCTGTGAGGGTACCAATGCCTGATATTATGGGTCTGCCAGGTGGCGTGATTTTAAGGGCTTTTGAAATTTTATAGATCTCTTCATTATTTGATTTAAAACATTTATAAGTATTATTAAAGATAGGCTTACGTTTACAAATATTAAAAAAATCTGTCGCTTTCTGCGTCACGTGATGTAAACACTCTCTCGGACGAACGCTCCTCACGAAAACCTTTCTAATTTAAATTTTAAAATCATTTGTTTCTGAAGAAAGGAATAGAAATAAATAAGTACTGTCAAAAATATATTTTTAAAATCACTAATGTTTAGTAGTTTTTCCTATATATATATATATATATATATATATAACGTTTCATCATTATTAACAAAGACTTATTGACATACTTGCATGAATACCTATCTTTTGCAATTTTTTTGCAGGATAGGAATCATTGTCATTGTCGTCGGGTAGATTGCAGTTCAGTTTTTTCTATCTCTAGGAACTGGAAAAATAAATACTGTGAGGTGCCCGGACCCGGAGAACAGATGCTTGAGGCTGAACAACCCCATTGTACTAAAGGAGTGAATCGGTGGTCGCCACTGAGGCTAGCGCAGACGACGGTTTTGAGTACTGCGCACTTTTGGGACCTTGTTCGAGCGGACAGATGCTGGTTCCCTACAATAAACTCGACCTTGTGTCACATCTCGTCTCAGTGAGAAGAGAAGATAAATACTTGCGTAAATGTCTGATTTTCTTGTGGCAATGGTTGACTTTTTCATTTTGTTTGTTTTCTTGTCTCGTCGCTACCATGCACTTGTTTAGTAAATGGACAAATATATCCGATGTAATGTAAAATCTCAAACATTCCTTTAAAACAGATTCTCAGAACAACAAGACCAGCTTAAGTCATTTGCTTTAAGAAGTGATTTTACAATCATAAAACTACCAGTGAGTTTTCTTATTTAATATTTAAAGATGCAGTATTCTTCGGATATTTTGAGCTAGTAGTATCAATTTTTATTTTTTTTATTTTTCTGCATTCATATTCCTTTACATCTTATCTACTTTTTATCGAAAATCTTTCTTTGACAGTTATGCAGTGTGAATTAGAAACAAAAAGTAAAGATTTTAAATTGGCGATAAAATTTAACTAAAATAAAATTACCAAAGTAAAATTAATAATAATGGAAACACTTTATTTATGAAATTGACACATTTCCATAATGCAATATTTTTCAAAATTAAATTAAAGAGACATACTGATTTGCGATAAAATCTAAGTTTTTCTTCTCTTTTGATTCTCTCTAGGTTTAAAGTAAGTAAATGATTGCTATATATATATATATATATATATATATATATATATATATATAATTTGTAGATGTACACTGGTATTGTGAAGAATGTATTTGCAGAAATATGTCTTGTTTTAAGCGAGTCGTTTTTGTGTTCAGAAATGCGGACTTGCGTTTCGAACGAAAATTCTAACTCATTTGTTTTACATCGAAATGACGTGGGACATAACTTTAATTTCACTTATGGCAGCCTAATTAAAGATCATAGCCCTCCCTGTAAAAAGAATCTTTTTGATAACAGTTTAATAGCATTACTAGTAACTATAAAAATCAGCTTAAAACATCAGATTACATCACCATCTTTGTAGCCTTGTCAAGTGGAGAAATCATAACGGTGTCATCACGAAACTGCTTATATAAATGGCAAACTTCTCTGCAGTAATCTTATAAGAGCCGCATCTTTTTGCCGATATCGAGAACTTTGCGACAAAAAAGTGGTTGGCATATAATAGTTTTATCAGTAAACACTGAAAAAACAATAATCTCGGTTTTAACCATTATTTCAATATATATATATATATATATATATATATATATATATATATATATATATCCGCCTGAATAAGGAACGGAGAATAATTTACAACGTCCAAAACATTAATTTAAATCAGTGCTCGATATATAATATACAGCTGTGAATATTTATTATCAATTATATTTTAGAACATGTACAAATTATATATAAGTATATATATATAAATGAAATATATAAAGAATATATGTATATAAATATATATATATATAAATAAAAATATAAAAAAATAAATATAAAAAAATTATATATAAAAAATTTATACATGTTCTAAAATATAATTTATAATAAATATATATATATATGTATGTGTGTATGGGAGTGTTTGTGTGTGCGTTTGTGTGTGTCTGTGTAATGTATATAGTGTCTGCGTGTGTGTGTGTGTGCGCTTGCATGTACATAGGCCTCAAAGAGCATTACAGACGCCACACGTAGAGAAAAAAAGAAACATTCACTACTTTTATATGGCGTTTCTTCTTATTGTGAATGTGAAAAAGAATACACAAAATTATTTTGAAATAGTAAAGAGTAATTTAATTCCATGAAATCGCAATTGGCTTCCACATCCGTCACCAGACAACTTCGAAATTTCTTACAACTCTTCATGGCGGCCTTCTTATTCAAGCTTGTAAATGCTGTCATAATCCTTGCCTTCAGTTCATCTTTGGCGTTACAATGAATTTTGTTTGTCTCTCGCTCAAAGTTACTCAGCACATAATAATCAAGGGGGTCGCATTCTGTAGAGTTAGGGGGCCAGATGTAACGGTTGGCTTTGTAGCAGAAATTGTCTGACATAGTGTCTTGTAGCAGTCACTCTCTTGACACAATACAGTACCACCACCTCCAGGTTTCCGTGTAGAATGTGAGGCCTTGTGGGAAGATGAATGGATAGATAATGTTGATTATCACTAGTGCTCACTCCAAATACCACATAGTGTTGACTGGATATATCATCCAATTTTTCCGATGACTAACTGACACCATTGTTCTGTGAAGTCGAGAAAGAAATAAACGACGTACATAAAATAAGATTACGACAATTTAACCATCGCACAGTTTATATTTACGGTGGTAATCAAAAGTAGACAGTCGGTGAAATAAATTTGTATATCAATTATATTATTACAATGGTATTAATAATTTCCCTTCTATATTATTAAAAAAAATGTCCAGGAGTATATTGATAAAACATTTCCCTGAGAAATGATTGGTAGTAGCGATCGAGTGTATTAATCAGCACGTTCACCTGACTTGATCCCAATGGATTTATTCTTTTGGGTAACACTCACCGATAAAGTTTATCGTCGAAAACAAAGGTATGTTTGAAAAATACATAAGTGATGTATTTTACGAAAATAATACGCAAAGAGAATTGTATAAAATTGTTTGTTTAAGCGTAAGGGGTAGACTTCAAAGCTAGCAAATTGTGGTGGACAACATTTTGAGCACATGCGTTGAGAAAATTTTAGCGAATCAGAACTATCTGCAATTTCTTGTCTTTCGTAGTTTCTGAAAAATTTTGTTTCATTTTTGGTCAGTCATTTAAGTGTCATACGTGATAGACGCTTAAGCGATTATATCTCGAAAGAGACTTAACTGACTGGGTAGAAAATTTTCCTGCAGTAGGTAACCATTATTTTCTGTAGTAGACTGGTTGCCAAGCAAGTATATAGAACCCAATCCCTCCTGCTATTTAACCTATATCCGGAGAAAGAAAAGACGGATTTATACATTTAACAAGTGTATTTGTGTGTACTGAATTCGAACTACGGCTTTCCGATTTCTTGTTCCTAGCTGATATTGGATTTTATTTTTGGTATCTATCCTAAAACCTGATCTCCCATCCATTCACTCAAGATGTTGGGTAGCTCATGCGTTGGCTACTTCTGTCTTTCTAACTTTCCATCTGTCTTGCGAGCATAATATTTTCTAAGCCTTTCTGTCTTCATTGTGTTTTCCTGAGAGTTCCAACTGACTCCTCTTGTGTTCAGTATAATAATTTAATTTTCTTTCAATTATCTCTACAAATTTTTGTTTTCACATATTTGGCCAACTGTATTCTGACCATCCTTCTAGAGAAACGCATTGTAGTTTCTTCAAGCCTCTACATCATCTGTGATGAGATTATCCAACATTCACTGTCATATAGCAAGACTGAAGTTACATAACAGTTCAATACCATTGTATTTCTTGTGTAACAAAATTTCCGTTGACTGCATAGCAAATGTACAGTCAAATAGTGTTTATATTAAAGGACACTTCGAGTCGCAAAAAACAACTTTTTCAGTTTGTTATAGATGTTTCCCTAAAATCGTTCTTTATATAAATCGATTCTCTCATATACTAGGTAATGGAAATAAATCTCCCTATTTATGCCTGAGTGACTTAACAAACTGTAACTTTTTTCTTTGAAGTTGATTAAAGAAGCAAATCTATTATACCAAACCAAGACTTTAAATTAATTTGAAGGACGAATAGAAGAAGTTGTCTTCCATAACCCCAGAGTACTTGTTGAAATTAGTTGACGAGATTCATAGATGGTTTCGTCACACCAATATAAGGACATATGTCTGCAAGTCATTCTTTTTTCAACTCATTAGGAGTTTTAACAAGGGTAAGTTTAAAGTTTATTGAATTTACAATCCAAGATACAATCTGCAACTGCTTTTACAAATTTTGGGGGTGGGTTCATAACACCAAAATTAGATACAATGTCAATATAAATATATGTCTAAATAATCATTGTTGTACCTCAATACAGAAAAAATGTAAATTCGTTATGATTAATTGAAAAGCACTTACAAAATACTTCTGTTAATTCTTATAGTGTTGTGTGCAAACATGGAAAATGTTTTAAATTCAAAGAGATCTATATATGTTCACAAACATACATTTTATATAAGAAGTTAGAGAAAGAGAGATAAAAAGCAGAATAGAAAATCAGTAAAACGATAAACTCTAAATGCTACTCAAGTTAATACTTGAGTGCATGTTCTAAGCCCAAACCACTGACCAAATCTGTCCAAATATCAGATACATTTAAAAATAATTTTTGCTTGAGTGGAAAGATTTTCAGCTCTCTGCCATATGCATAATAGCTGTAATTATCGTTATACTTTCATGCATATTATTCCTCCTATATTCTTGATTTTTCTGAAATCAAATGTATGTGTTTATGGACATACATGTTTCTGTATGTGATCATCCATATGTATGTAAGAAACTTTACTTCCCTGCTTCTGATTTTCTCAGAGTCGCGATTTTATGGACGGACATGTGGACACTCTCACGTACAGTGTTGCACATGCTCCGTTGTGTTCAAACAAGCAGCAATCAGCAAATATTCAAGACGCGCTCTTCGGAGGAATGACAAACTTGTTTACTTGCATTTTATTATTTCACACCAGTGGGCCGGAACTCACTAGGGGCTTTTAACAAGGATAAATCAGGACGTGTGTATCTACAAGCTCGTAAGGTGTTAGATAAGAATGCATTTCTTTCCATGTTCTGATTGCGTTGCATTGTTTTCTTTTCGAGAAATCGTCCAAAGTTGTTACTGTCTTCTGTCCTTGGTAGTTATTTTTTACTTAAAAATGTATATTAATGCCTAACAAACATGGCACACGACAAGTCTTATTTAAAACGAAAGCGGGTTGGAATTGAGGATATTTGTCTCCAAAAGTATTGGACCAAACACAAATATTACAAATCAATAAGACAAAAAAGACACTGTCATATGCATTGTTTGTTTTTGCTTTCGTTAACCATGAAAAATAAAATAATAAAAATAGAATCGTATATCGACGGATTTTTCTCTGAAAATTTTAATGTATTATCACATATTTTAGCCAGCTATATTTTAGTGTTAGGTTCGTTGAGTGTTAAATATATTTCCAGCAAGGCACCACCAAGTTAAAATGAAACATTAATGAGTCTCTCTATTTTATATTTCAATATGCTAGGTGCCCTTGAAACATTTTCTTCTTTCTAATCTGATATATTCCAAATTTATACATATACATACGAATAGATAATTATGCATATGCATATACATACGCATAAACTTCTAAAAAAAAAAAAAAAGAAAATATTCAATCAACTTCATTAGATGGTGTTAAGTCGCAACGTTTTATGATATGTAACTGTCCGAATGTCTGTTTATTATTTATATAAGCATATATATATGTATATAGTTAAACGGTACATCATTATTTCCACTGGACTTTAAAAATTCTAACAGAAATAATAAAAGATCAAACAAATAGAAATTTAAATATATCTGCTAATTGTCAGTTTCGTGAATTTCCGTTAAATTCCGTAATGTCGTCTTCGGTTGAGTTTGTTTACATCTGAATAAAATCTGAGCCGATATTAATCGCTCGATGAAAATTAGAAAACTACTTATATAGAGGTGAAAATGAACTTCGTATTCCATGAAATCTTCCTTTCGAATCCTGACGGAAGATAGATATTTTTCAAACCAATACCTCAAACGATTACGGACAGTGGAAAATATAATTCACTGCCTAAATATATACATATGTATATATAAAAAAAATAAACAGATTTCCACTCAAATACAAGAATTTGCTAACAATAATGTTAAACAAATTAATAATTCAAATATGTCGGATAATGTCAGGTTCGTGGATTTTCTTTTAAATTCCGTAACACACACACACACACACACACACACACACACACATATATATATATATATATGTGTGTGTGTATATATATATATATATATATATATATATATATATATATATATATATCCATCCTATCATATCGCAAATTCCAACTTTGTTATATCAGCTAACAAAAGACATTAACTAACTCATTACTCCCTACCTTCCTAGTAATTATAGTGTTCATTCAACTATCAACAGAATTATAAGGAATATATACAGTAACTCATCTTTACCCCCACTTAAAACGAGTCCCAATATATTACGGAAACCTCTATTAGCGTCTATAACTGAAGTCCCTTTCTTAGATCATAATAATAATATATACATACAAAGAGATGGTGTTTCAATGGGTTCAGTACTGGGTCCAACATTTAAAGATTTCTACATATTGAACCTCGAAAATAATATATTTACTGAGTTTTAAAGAACATCAATTTTCCTAGGATATGTTGATGGTATCCTTATGTTAGTTAAAAATACAAATGAAATACTTCTAATTCAAAAACGTTTCCAGAATAATCATGTCCATAAATTCACGTATGAACTTAATACTAATAACAAAATTCCCTTCCTCGACATATTGATAAACACAAATAATAACAAATTTACTTTTTCACCATACAAAAAACATACCGGCATAACTACAAGAGCGAATGTCCAAAGTAACAATTAAAAAAAATCTAATATATCGTGAACCAACATTCGTAGCTGAAAACTTAGCAATTGAGTCAATATACTGAATATCAGTCAGTTAAATGCTATATGTGATACAAGCTTGGGCGATCATGTCTCGAAAAAGACATGACTGACTGGGCAGAAGATTATCCAGCAGTAGGTTTCCATTGCTTTCTGCGGTAGACTGGTTGCCATCCAAGACTATAGAACCCAATATGTCCTGTTATTTAACCCATAACTGGAGGGAAGTGACTGATTAATACCTTTCCCAAGGGTATTTGCGCGTAAGTGAATGCAAGGAATTCCACTGGAATTCTAACTCGGCTCCCCGATTTCTCGTTCCGAGCCGATATCCACTGCACCACAATGCACATATACTTAAAAGAAAACCTCTGTTAAGTATGGATTTATAGAAACCAGTGATAAAATAAAAAAGGTTTGTATATGTATCCATTCATATGCACTCTGTCATTTAAGAGATGGTAATTATCCTTATTCGTTCATGGCTTGATTCCCAATAACTTGACTGATCATGTCTCTCTACATCTTATTCTATTTTGTTACACCGAGCAATGTTTCATATTTTACTTCAGTTTTTCTTTGTTCCCGATCTTTTACCAACTCACTCAAAATCATAAGGCATGTTAATCACTCTTTTCTTTGGTCTTCCTTTCTTTTGTTTGACTTACGAATGTTAAACATTCTAAACTCTCTTTCCTCAGATCTTTTAACAATCTCAGTCTGGTTTATTAGTGAATTGATATTTCTGCTTATAATTGACAATAATGAATTCATAAACAGAATCGTGTATTTCCTAATAATAAAAACTTCTTTTTTTGCAAAGAAATATGTTCTTTTTTAATCGTTATGATTACATTTCCGACAGAGAATATATATTTACAAGAGTAATGTTTGATTAGAAATTGAATATTTAAAGTATACCTAGGTGAAACTACGCAATAATAACTTTGTAGCTTTGGATTTTAAAATCTTTACAAAATAGTCTTATGAGTTGTTCACTGTACAATCTTACGCAACTATCTATTTCTATGGCAAATGTTCAAATGATATTCATTCTATATTTCCATAAGCTTGGACGTTTAAAAATGGAAAACACTATGGTATAATAGAGTACGCTTTATTTCGCAAGCAAACGTAATATTCCACTCGGTTTTCTCCCGAGAGATGCCTTTTTACGGAAGAAATTCTGTTAACTCAATTTGCTTGACCTCTTCATCGTTAATGGTTATCCGTCATGTTTTACTTACTACATATCACCCACTCCTAATTCAGTATTACTATTTTGACTTTCAACATTCACGTTGTTTGTCTTTCTAGCTTTGTATTGGCTGGGTCCAGTATTTAAAAACGCGACCTTAAGGTTCAGTCTGCAAGATTTTCACGCAAGCTAAAAACTTTACTGCTCTATGAAAGGTTTTTGTCGAAAACTCTCAAGTGATGGCTTGTGTAGAATTAGGTTTATTATTTGTTACGTAAACAAGCTGCCTCTTCATAAATTATTCTTCCTTTGTTTCTTTCGGTACAAAATTAGATAAATAAGGATTTGTTCGAACTTGCTCAATCGATACATACTGAAGTTTCCGTAGTGCTACTGATGTAGTATTCATAATAAAACAGTGTTTATTTTTTGTGTGATTGTTACATTGTTACTTTTGTCTACGTTGCTTAGTAAACTTTCACAATCTTCTAACATGTCACTTTTCTTGCCAAACCTTCTGGTATCAAACTGTGAGATACATAACCAAAATGATAAAGATAAGTAAAAAACATAAAAATAAAAAACAGATGATATACGTAAAAACATATTTTCTCTGAATTTCTGGAAAGAGGATTTATCATTAATTACACTATTTACATTCGGATATCTGTCGTCATCTTTGTTTTTATCACAAGATCCAAATGGATATAAACCTTCCCCAGATGTATATCTATTTGGGTAAGCTACAGGGTAAACAGAACCTAACTCATTATTTAATGTACAGGGCAAGTCTGTTCTCATTCCGTTGCTCATGTTTAAATGGAAAATTTCAGCGTTACCACTCCTTCATGCACAACAAGATAAAACATCATTAACCAAGATAAAACATCATTTTAGTTCGATTAAATCCTAAAGGAGGAAAGGCGTCACACGCTGAACACTTTCGACTTTATTGATTTTCTTGAACATCTTATATAATGACTTGTGAGTTGTAATAAAAAGCAAGCAAAATTAAAAGAAAGTACGAATTATTTTTAATACCTGAACATGTTAACTCTTCTTGATGTGCCATAATAATTGAAAATAGGGTTGATTAGTTTTCCCCTTGGCTTCTTTTGTTCTTCTTGATAAACCGTTCCCTTTTATGCCTTGGTGTTACTTTTAGTTCCATCTAATGATATTACTTGATTAGTTTGTTCATTTTTTTATATGAATTCTGAGTGTTAAATTCTCCAAGTCTTTTTTCTTATTATCTTATTAACAATTAGTCACACACCTTAATTGTCACGTTTTTACGTGTTTTAACGGACTTTCGACGATGAACGTCGTTTAAAAGAGTAGACTGTTTTAACTGGATAGTAAAAGAATTCAGTGAGTACACATGAATTGAAATTGGAGAAGACAAGCATGTCTTTTATTAACTTATATTTTGAGATTTTATAGTAACGATATATGAAGATAACTGAAGATTTTACCAGGATGTAATATTTATGGAGATAATCTTAACAGCATAAAAATAGTTTTGATTTAAGCCCCATAAAACCTCCTAGATAATGTATGAAAGAAAAATGAGGAAAGAACTAACCAGTAATTGAAAAAGAATGCTTTTTTTTTGTAGCAAAAGAAAAATCCAGAACAAAAGAGTTAAATTCAAGCGAAAAAAGAAATTTAAATATCTGGAAATGATTTGGCAGTGGACTGAAAACGTGACAGCAACAATCCGAAGTGGAATTAGGATAGCTAAATATACATTTATATTAGGATGTGTTGTGGTGCAGTGGATATCATCTCTAAACGAGAGATCAGAGTGCCGAGTTCGAATTACAATTAAACTTATTAATTTAAATTGTGCGCATATACCCCGTCTCTTCTAATAAAGCAGATAGGGTTTTATAGCCTTGATTGGCAATCATAAGGTAATGACAACCTTCTGCAGGAAAATCATCCGCCCAGTAAGTCATATTCCTTTCGAGTCATGATCGCTCAGGCTTGTATCACGTATGATACTTAACTAACTGACTGAAATATACATCAAAACAAAGAATTAAGAAAGGGAAAATTTTCGTTGGACTCAAAGAAAAGATTAATGAACTGCTTTGTGACTTTCAATCCTAGCGCTCACTTATATATCACATCTTTTCTACGACTAAAAAAACAGATTTAGTCAATTATTTTGGTGTTACAGCATAAACCAGCCCTTATTTGTTCTCGGGGGAAGTTTCTTCCAAACAAACACTCGTGGCTTACAAAAAAATAATGTTTTGGTTAATTGTTAACCATGAAATAAAACTATCAGACGATTGTAGCAGTAGGCAAAGATTTAACCCTCAGCTGTAAAAAGTAAAGCAATTCCCTACCGCATGCTTGTTTCACCCCGACGGCTACAACCTCCAGCAGTTTAAATGTAAAGTCAATAGACGCCTCCTAACACACTAACTCACACCCACTCTCTCCAACTCTCTCCCTAAGTGCATCCTAAGTCGTCTACCACCCTCCTTCTGATATTTCCCATACCTAATCGCTCTATGCAACCCCCTGCGCTATAGTGTCAGTGGAATGCCTTGCTTGGGGTGACACGATTAAAAAAAATTATTGAGTAGCTGAGCGGGGTGGGTGAACAGTCTAATGGGTGTCTTCTTTTTACGTAGCACCGAGCGGCTTTCTTTTCTATTCTGTGACTTTCACTAATTCTATCTACTTTTAGCTGCTAATGAACACTGTCTTATAGAGAACAGCATGCTTTGTTTGGTTATCTTTGCTAAAAATGTCATTCGTAAGGAAACCAAGGTTAGGCTTCACTCAGTGACTTTTTGACATCATTTTAGTAAAGTCTATTTCTTTTAACTGATAATCATCATGACAATAACAATAATCTTATGTATATTTGCAAAATATTAGAAATAATTGACATGAATAATAAATATAATGAGTATGCAGCCATATTTTGCATATTATTGGATAGCACCGAAGATATGTTACGCAATTGGGGAAAGAAGTTTGTTATAGACTTATATAGAAAACACTAACAACTCTTTATGTCCAGATATCAAAATTGTCGATAAACATTCACAAGTTCATGTGTCGGTTCTGTACTTTCAACTGTCTCACTTATAAACACTGAGCCATTTCATTGTGGATTATATTGGGTCTAACCTGTTTTTTTTTCTTAAGAACTGGGATTTTAATCTAGAGATTTAGATTACTTAAATCTTTAAACACGACGTCCTTTAGGGCGTGACAAATATCATTTTTTCACTCCCCCATAAAAAGAAACATATTTGTTTTTTTTCTAACCACCAATAAATTTGCATAGTGTCTCTTCAAATAGAGTCAAAGAAAAGAAATGCATCACGTGGTAGACAAGTTCAGAATGTAACCCAATGGCCCAGTGCGCAACAGCGTTCAATTCGAGTGTCCCATTTAAATTTCAGCTAGTGGAATGTTACTTTCATTACACAAACATGCACACACGCCCGCATATATATATATATATATATATATATATATATATATATATATATATATATACATGATTTATATCTAGAAAATAAAAATAATTATAACAAGAAAATGATGTAAAACAAACTTAACTGCTGTTCTTTGACAGTCGATTTTAACGAAACTTGTATAAAAGAGGGATTGCTTCACAAATAAACTATTATATATATATATACATATGTGTGTGTGTGTGTGTGTGTATATGTGTGTGTATATGTATGTATGTATTTTGAACCCTGATTCAGAATTGTAGAGAAAATTATATATTTTTAAGTACAGTCACTGATAAGTCATTTCTGTACACTGACTGGCTACAACTTTTTAAACCTTTGTACTCACATTTAATTAATCAATCAACGATGTTGCATGCGACCCGCGGCATTCTTTAATATATCAGACGATAACAAATTGTTAAATCATAAATATTTTAGAAGCTCACATCAAAGGAGGATCAATAATATTTTCCTTCCTTAAAATGTATATTTAAAAATTTGCAAAATATCTATTAACTAACAAATTTGAGATTAATAAATATAATTACGGGGAGAATTTTGGAGCCGATTATTTCGTTAAAAATATGATCAATACATGTTAGCTAATTAGTGGTTTCGTATATAAACAAAACTGAAATTCTCACAACTAATAGAAAACTCACATTTTTTGCATATTTACTCGATTCTAAAAAATTACAAAAATGCTTGGCAATAATGACGCACAAAAGGAAGACATACTGGTTAGATTTGTTTATGAGCGTCAATAGTTTCCTCTTCCTATTTCATGAGGTTGTCTGTTGTATTTTTATTCACGCCGCTTAAACAACGTAAATCCGTGTGACATACATCCGCACATATGTAGATGCATTCTGTTTATGCTATACTAATGCAATTAATTCGGTTGTACTGTAAAAATTAGGAAACTTGGTGACATACGGATTGTTTAGCGACTAAATCATAGTTAAAAAATTTGTGAATGTATATATATGTGCGTATATGTGTCTGTACATATGTATTTGCTAGTATATGTATGTATGTGTGCATACACTTGTCTAGTTGTCCATATGTAGGTATCTATATATTTGTGTGTGTGTGTTTATCTTTTTTCCCATTTCATATCCGAATAACTTTACAATAATGTAAATTAAATACGTTCTTAAACTTTAAAATTCGTTGTCACTAATATTAATTCGTAATCTCTCTCTCTCTCTCTCTTTCTATCTATCTATCTATCTATCTAGATAGATAGATAGATAGATAGATAGATAGATAGATCCTGCTCTAATTCTCAGGCTGAATTTTGCGACGGACAATATCATATGCATATTCTTCTCAATTGTATTGCAGAAAAAGTCGTCCCTAAAAGCCCCTTCAAATATATATATATATATATATATATATATATATATATATATATATATATATATAAAGAAAAGTATTTTAAGGTGCTATATTTATAGGATAAAGTGCTCAATATCAGAGAGAGGGCCTATGTATATTTGTAAATGAATATTGAAATAAAAACTCCGAAGCGATAGACTGTTTCATGCTAAGTGCAATCGTCAGGCCATATGTTTGTACTTACCATGAAACAGTCTGTGGCCTCGGAATGTTGATTTAAATGTTCACTTTTATATATATATATATATATATATATATATATATATATATATATATACACACACATATCACACACACACACACACATATATATATATATAATTCATACAAAAATCATTAGAGTCTTTAAATACAATGACTTTAAAATTGAAGTTTCCTCTAATCTAAAAATATTACACTATTTAGACATTAATCTTAATCTGAATGATGGCACCCACCAGCCATATTTTTAAGACAGTAATACCCCCGGTTATATCAATATCCATTTCGACCTTGCGTGATACTGTCACGAACCAAATACCCAATATTTTTAACAATAGAATTATCCGATATCTTCTAAACTCAAAATTGTCGATGAAAATGAATTATACAAGAAGGCTCTTCAGGATACCGGCATAAAGTATAAATTGGTATATGAAAAGTCACTTCTTAATTCTGAACTATCTAGTGCTAAAGAGAAGTGTAGAAAAATGAAAATAATTATTTTTAATCAGCATTCTGTAGACGATCTAATATTGATATAGGGACATATTTTCTTAAACTAATAAGTTAACATTTTCCATACAAATTTGCTACTCCACCATTCACAATATGGTTAGTATTATCAATTTCTATAATAATTTAATATTAAAGAATGAAAATTAAACTGACACAAAAAGTTATTTCAAATTCATGTAATTGTAGATTCGTTGACAACTGACCAGGAGAATGCAGATGTGGATCTACCAGGTAATCTTCCAATTCCAAATTTCACTCTCAAATAACAAGAAAAATGATCAAATTTACAATAGAATTTTGGCAGGAGAATTTAAACAACGATACTACACTCACAAAACTCCTTTTCTAACCCCAATCTAAGATTTCAAACATCTCTTTCCCGAAGGTTTTGGGAAATAAAAGAAGAGGTACTAAATTCCCCAGTAAGTTGGAGATTAATAGGTTCAGCACGAACCCCAAAAACATTTACTTTAGATACAATCTATGTTTAGTTTTAAAAAATTAAAATGAAGTATCCTAAACAAAATCTGCTTCATAAGAAAATGCCGTTATAAGTCACAATTTTCAAATTTTAAATTTTTAAATTGTAATATAACCCCTCTAAATGTCACCCAAAACTAATTTCTTCTCAACAGAAGCCTTCTTTCCTTCTTAATCGCTGTAGTATTAATTACAACAACCATAAAGATCAAACTTTTTATCCCGTACATTTTCTGAACCTATCATTTGAGTAGTGATTGAGCATAGATTCTAAATTTTTTTATAATCTCAGAAATACTTATATAGAATTTGACAGTTTGATTATATATATATATATATATATATATATATATATATATATATAGTTACGAATTAATTGTACATTGCAACACGGAAATTTATATGTTTCGAGATAGATTCTCATCATCAGGCAATGATTGTTTTTGATTGTGCAGATGATTTACATTTAAATAATAAAAACCTTTGCTTCACTGCGTATGTATGTGGGAAGATATAAATTTTACATGTATGTTTCATTTTACTAGCGAAGATTCATTTTGGGTTTTGGCCCCAAAGAATACATATTAACCATTTTTACTCTTTCTTACTTTTTCCTCCCTCCCCCTACCCTTCTCCCTTCTTCCTTTTCCTCCTTAACGGTCAAGATGTCAACCTGCCTTTAACCTAATATCATTTTACCTTTTATTCTCTCTTCTGCCTTTAGAAATATATATATATATATATATATATATATATATATATATATATATATATTTCTAAAGGAAACACACACGCGCATAGATATGTGTGTGTGTGTGCGTGTGTACGTATGTGTGTATGCATGTATGTGCGTATATGTACATTTGTGCATGTATGTGTATATCTGAATGCATATGGGGAAGCTTGACCGGACATGTGTGTATGTACGTTATGTGTGTACCTGTATGCGTATGTGTATTTATATGTGTATATATCTGTGTGCTTATTTCTACATTTGCCCGTTTATTGAGATCTATATACTATTTTCTGCCTATATTTATTATTTATTTTTATTTTTTTATTATAATCCTTTATTTTAAAAATTAAATTTTATATTTCTGAATTCTTTAGTCAGAGATCATTCCTCTCTTATCAGCAATGATCTCTTAAGTTTGTTTATTTTCATATATTTATATGTATGTGTACGTAAGTGAGGGTAGTTATATGGTTGTATACATGTCCGTTTAGGGATGTATCTAAGTGTACATAGGTGTGTGTATGTATCTATGCAGATGTTTATATATATATATATATATATATATACACACACACGCCACCCGCGTCTATTTTCAGGTGAAGAGGCTCATCCCTTGTTTCCTGTTTAGGATGTGGTTTCCGGCTTTCTCTTTTCCAATCTTTTTCTTTTTTTTTTTCAATTGGAGTAGATAGACTAAACTATCGCCCGGTTAACACGCCACCCAGGTCTATTGAACAGATGAAGAGGCTCGTCCTTTGATTCATGTTTAGGATGTGTTTTCCGGCTTTCTCTTTTCCAACCTATATATATATATATGCATGTATATATGCATGTATATATATATAAACATTTTCAATTATCAATTAAGTACTTTTCCCATATCATATGCTTTACAGATGTTCTGTTGCTGGCTCAATCTAACTGTACAACTATCTATATTTTTATGATTTTCTAAAACAGTTAATTCCTCGTTCTTAGATATAATTTTCTTTTTTATATAATTTTACATTTATTTATATATACAATTTTAATCTCTTTATTTATACCCTCTAATAATATTATATTTCTTTTTCTTTTTTATTCCTGTCCTAGATTTGATCTCAATTTTAATTTAAACGTAAAATCTTGGAGAAAATTTGCACAAAGCCATATAGTATGTCATGCTGTCTATTTTTTTCTATTTCTCTTTTCTCTTTTGTCCTTATATTTTCCCTTTCTTTCCACACATCTTATCTGATAATTTTTACGTCTGCTTATCCAACGCACTTTTCAGCTGTTTTCTCTTTTTTCTTCTTTTTCTCCTTCTCTCCCCTATAACTTTTCCGTATCCCCTTTTTTGTTTTCCTTTTCCCCCCTCATTTCCTGTTTCCTTCCCCCCACTTCCGTTGCTGTGACACGCTTATTTTTTATTTCATATATGTCATCTTTAAATGTCCTTCTGAAAGATCCAGTTTGAATCCATTTCGCTCCCTTTACTTTCCTTTTATCTTCCCTACCCTCTGTAACAACGTTTAGATGCCTATCTTCTACCATAATCTTCACTTTTCTAACTCTCCTCCCACTTTTATTTGTAATTCTTTTATTTTCCTGCTTTTAAGGTAACTACCGGTGTATGAAAATCTCTTCAATTTTTTTCTATAATAAACTGAACGCTAACAAAGCGAATTAACTTTGCAGAAATGATCATACGACACATGTAAATTTCTAAGTATTATTTGAAAAAATATACATATGTGGGTTTGTAAATAGATAGTTTTGTTTACATTTAGCCCTCTGGCTGGATAAATTTTAATATTAATAGGTTCTTCCTTGGGTTTTTTCCTACATGCCATGTTCTGTCTCGATATATATACATATATATATAGTATCATGAGTCTCACGAATGTACATATAGTTTTTGTTTGTGTATTGATACACAAATGTGAAAATCCCATCACTGCTGCTGGAGCAAATACACTAGCACGACTTCTCTTAGCCAACTAAATAGCTTCTTTTAGAACAGATGAAATTCCTCAAGCGTAGACGTTAAATATTGTGATGCCTAGGAACGTGTTCACCGTGCTAATGATTAACTTATTGATGTGGCAGAAAGCAATAAAAATAACAACGGGAAAAATAAAAAAGTTTCAAAATGCTTGCACCCAACATCAACTTAGCTACTTCCGGTGAACATAACTTATTACTTCCGGTCCCACTGCTTCCTCCTGTGCGAACTTCCGCCTCTCAACAGGATACATGAAAAAAAAGAGATACATAAACAGATGAGGAAAGCACTATTATTTTTCAGACTCTATCCCCACATGTCTCCATCTGCCAATTGCCGAGGAAAGCCCAATTGGACAGCTTACTTTTTCCTTTTTACCTCCTTCCTTCCATGAGTTTTCAACGTAGCCTCAGCATTTCTATCGACCAGTATTTCATATGTTGATATTTGCTTGATTTTTGTTGAAATTGTTGTGTCGTTAACTACCTTGTTCCCACGCCTCTGCATTTTCTGCTATTACTCCTCGCCATGATAAAACAGATTTGGTTATTAAAACGCTATATTTTTAATTCCTTATATTTTGTCCATAATTTGCTTCTTTGTTAAGCAGTTTATGTTTCATTTTATAATTATTCATTTTGCCCTTTTCTTCTTTTAATGTCACTTCTGAGATCGTTTTTTCTTTAATTTCCCCCATCTTTTATTCCTAAGCCTTTAATAAGAAGTCACTCAGCTCTCTTCCTATTTCTATACTATTTTAGTATATATATATATATATATATATATATATATGTGTGTGTGTGTGTGTGTGTGTGTACTCCAGAAAATTCTTTAGATATTCTACAATTTAATGTGTAATATATATTTCGCAGGCAAACCTTGCTGCTCGTCAGACCCAAATGATACAACAGTTAACATTGAAAAAAATGTTAACTGTTGTACCATTTGAGTCTGACGAGCAGCAAGATTTGCCTGCGAAATATGTATTACACATTAAATTGTAGAATACCTAACTTTTTTTCTAGATTATATTATTCTGTTAACTTAAATAAATAAATTTAACATTGAGTTCTTTTGATTTCGTTAATATCGGAATTTACCTGACTTATATACCAATTATTCTACGTTATATATATTTATATATATATATATATATATATATATATATACACCAAACAAACATTGGAAAATTCTTACTAAATTTAATTCACAAACATTTTGAACAGTGAAAAAACATTTTATTTTTGTTTCTTACAGTTATGATGAACACAGATAAAAAATAAATAAAATAAATATATAAACAGAAAAATAAAATTAAGCATTTGCTTTCTTTTAAAACCTATATCACTTCCTCAATCTCTATTCATATCTCTCTCCCTTCCCCCTCTTTCTAACCAGGTCCTCTCTATATACTTCACTCTCAAGTAATGAGTAGGTAACACTTTCGCGAAGAAAAAGAATATATATATATATATATATATATATATATATATATATAACAACAAATGTAAAAAGACAGTCAGCAGTATTCTACATTGAAATATAAATGGTGAGATGAACACCACCATACCGAAACTATGTATATGTGTCAGGGCCCAAATATTAACCGGTAAGTAAACATTTCTTTCTATAACAACAATAAAGGTAATTTCCCATACCGACTTATCAACCCAAAGAAAACTGAATTAGGTAAAGTAAGCCAATAACTCCTAAAAAATATATGCAATTTGTAAAGAAGTGCTACACAACCTAATCAATGGAAGGACAGAAGCGAGTGTAGCTCTTAGATCTAGAAAATTACTAATAAAAAATACTTTCATAAAATAAGACATGAAACATCTATCCATCAATATTTGAAAAACAGTTGAGGAAAGGTTTGAATTTCGCCAAGCAGTTCATAAATATATCATCGGAAAATATAAGCGTAATTTTCAGAATGAGTTACGTACAAAGCAGAAGGACAGGATACATGGTCCTGTTCAAGAAGATAAAACCAGCCTGGCGAAATATTCCCGTTTTTTTTTTGTTTCTTTTTTTCTGGTGGAAATATTTTTTAAAGACAATCCAAAATTAATTTTATCCATATTATAAAAATAGAGTACATGTGCTCATCCATGTTTTGGTACGTATGGATGGAATATAATTCTGTACAAAACAAAAAAATTGTGCTTAATTAGTTTCGTGTATGTGGTTTAATTTTTTTTAATATGATATGTGGCGATTTTAGTTGTGTACGTTTTTGTTTTTAGCTTGTGTGTTTGTGTGAGTACATATCTAATTATGTTTATTTGCTCGTGCACTGAAATATGACTGTGTCTGTCTTGACCTCATTAATTCAAGGCATTGCTATCTTACGAATTCGCTTTTACATGTATCCAATACTGTAAACTTTACAGACGTTTTCCAAACCTGGCTTCAAACTTTAATGGATAAATTGACACGTCGATAAAAACAAAATTTTAAATTTTGTGCATTTATATATATGTGTGTATATGTTTGTTTGTACATTTGTCTGTATACCAATATAAGTTTATGTATATATTCGTTTAATTGTCCATATATGGGTGTCTATAGTTTCGTATATCTATATCATGTACTTCTGCTTTGTAAATAACCACTTCTGTTTTACGAAGTCCGTCAAGTGAGCATTTATTTCTTTTTCCCTAAAATTATATTCTTTATTAGTAATATTATTCTGCCCGTTATTTTTTAAATTTCTGGCGTTTTATTTTTTATGTAATTTTATAATTTATTAGTACAGCTATAATTGGATTCAACTAAATTGCTATTGAATACTTTATTTAATTCCGAGTTTTTGGGGGAGTGTTTATTATGTATATATATATATATATATATATCTGTTAAATAAAATTTTTATATAACATTTTTATTTAACACATTGTTCTTACGTTATTTAATGTTATCACGTTTTCCTTTAAATTTAGATAAGTAAATTAATAGGTCGATAGCTTAATAATGAAAAAGCATACTAACAAACCTTTTGTCCAACATAATCAATACTTATAAATTGGGAGTAAATATTAATTACTTAAATTGACTATAATACAACGAAAGAGTCGATGTGTATACTCAAGTGTAGAACGAGTGTTATGATAAAAAACATAACGGGTCACACTATACTATACATCAGGTAAATACTTTTGAAAAAGTTAAAAAATCTTGCATTTATGTTGAATGATTGCAGTATACATAGTTTTTTTTTCTGGAGGGGTTAAAATTTATAGAAAAAATCAGAGCTTTCACTATACATGAAGTCGGCTTATACAAAACATTATACAGTAATAACCAGGCTAATACCTATGTGTTGAGATACGGATTCATTGATCTACTCCATTATCATAGATTAATATATTGCAAACTACATTTCTTTAATTTTTCTCATTCCTGATTTTTCTCTGGTTTGCTTTTTCATTTGTTTTTAATTAATTCCTCTTGTTTCTGTCATTTTCCTTCTTTTTTACATTTAATATTTTATTTTTTCGGTTTTATGAATTATTTTTCCTATTTTATAAATTACTTTTTCCATATTTTTTACCTTACATTGTTCTTATTTTTGCATTTTAAGTTTTTGTGCCTTTTTTATTTCGTGTTAGTTTTTCCTATGCATAAATCTAGAGGCTAGCAATGAAGAAAGCGTTTCAATCAAATATATGTTTTAAAATATTCATCTTCATTTCAGTGTCTTTAATTAAGCAATGTTAGATAATTATATCGTCCTAAAAGTATACAATGAAACATTCAAAGCCAGATTTAGTTAACAATTACGTATTTATTGATTTATCACATTGCTGCTTTTTCTTAGTCGGCACCTGCTCGCATCACAGCATGGGGATCATCATCATCTCTTTTATCCCTTTTTCCCCTCTGATGGTGATCACAGATTTCTGTAAAGATTTCGCCTACATCTGATGAGTCGTGAACGGGACAAACATTGGGTTGTGGACGCAGCTGGGCGAGTTGGGCCTTCTGACAGTACCTCACAGATTCTCTTCATGTTGAAGTTTGGACTCGAAGGTTCTGGTGGCAACTCTCTGGAAGATTCTACGCCACGAAGGCCGACTTTCAGTAAAGGTTTTTAAGGTCTTAGGGTCGATGCTGACCTGTTTGTGGGATAACTTCGACTGATATTTTAAGTGTAATTTTGGTCGAGTGGCACGCATTCCGGACACTTAACCTACGCATCGCAGGCGATGATGAAGAATAGTTGTCAATTCTAGGAAGAGATGTTCGAATGGAAACCCGTTGTTGGTGATGCTGTCCCCACAACCAGTGGGTAGAAATTTTTGGCGCTTTCTTTGCTGGAACCACTCCAGACTTGTTATGTCTCTACGATACAAACTTTGTCTCGCAAACGTACAGAATGGTAGTGATGACCGCTGCCAGGAAACCCATAATTTTGGTTCTTATGGTGAGTCCGTGATTGCTGAATACCGATGCAAGAATGTTGCTTGATATACCATAAATTATTCCGTTTCTTTCATTTATATCTTTGCACCCTTGTCGCTTATTTTTGTTTGATTTTTTCATTCCTTCTGTTTACTGTCATTTTTGTTTAGCATTTTACTTTTTTATACATCTTATATTCATTTTTATTTTCTTTGCATTTATTTTTATTCCTTCAATTATTTTCCATTCTTTATTTTTATTTCTTACTGATTATTGTGTCAGTCGCCTTTTTATCGTTATATTTCAACCTTTAGATATTTTCGTTCCTTCTTTTTTTCTAAATTTCTTCTTTCATTTTACTTTCTAAGTGACAAACAATTTAATTAATCTCTTCGTGCATTTTAAATTGTAATAACGTCTGTTTCTGGTGAAGGACTGTATTGGCTAAACTTTGTCAACATGGTTACCAGGCAACTCAAAAAACCACATTGAAGAAAAACAATTATTTTCCCTTCTGATCTGCTGATTTAACACTACCAACGGAGACGATTTGCCATACATGAAATAATGTACATTTACACATACACACACACATACATATATATATATATATATATATATGTGTGTGTGTGTGTGTGTGTGTGTGTGTGTGTGTGTGTCTGTGTGTGTTTGTGTGTGTGTGTGAATATTGGTGTCGAGAAAATAGATATTTCCAGGTAAATTATGAGGGAGTGTTGAAAAGTTATCAGTTTCACTAAATCCTTATTCAGTGACCAGCTATCACAAAACTGATTTTGGAAAAAAAGATTAGATTGAAGAATTTTCAGCAGTATACTTATCGAGCATTTTCTCTAAAAGACAGGGAATAACAACTATCAAGTTATTCTTTATGTTCACAATTTCCTGTAGCTTTTAATAATTTAGTATTTTAATTATTTCTCTTAAACCTTGTTCCAACAACCATTTACTCAAGCTCACTAATTATGCTATGCGATGTTTTCCTTGGTCTCTTTTTCTTTCAATTTATTCTGTATCAGATGTTTTCAAGCCTTCTTTCTTAATTATCTACCCTAGAATTTTTGAAATCCTCTTCTTAATATTAAGTGCCTGTTTCATTTATGATTCCATTTCTTTAAAATCTGGTCGTTGCACGCATGTTTGGTCCATGCTTTCCTCCCTTTTCTACTGTAGAACCATATTGCTATTCCTACAAGTCTCTCCATCTTTAAAACGTGTTTCCAACATTCGCTGCCATATAACAAGACTGGAACCTCAACATGGTGTAATGTTTAGCAATCTCGTCTCACTAGAACCATAGCAGGTGAGTAGTGAGTTAGGTTCTCACTAGATGTCCCATATTTACGACCCTGGGCTAAATCTAGGGTATGCTTAGAAAATCCTTATATAAGAGGATACATATCACGTAACAGTTCAGTACTCTTTTCTTTGTTTCTATCTGTCCTGTTATTATCAAATTTTTCAAACTTACTTTCGTTATTATATGCCGTAGAAATTTCAACTATATGTTCCTTATGTTATTGTAACTGTTCTTATATTTTTCGTTACCACTAACAAAATTAAATGGACAAATATTAAATCTATCGAGATCTAAAGATGTTAAGAAATATTATGTCTCAGGGTAAACTATAATATTTGAAGATGAAGTATAATACTGAGTGTGATTTTGCTCTTCTAACTTCCATCCAAACAATAATAACGGTTGCAGGCTGATACAATCACTGTCAAACGTGACAGGAAGCAGAGTAATATATCACGACAGTTGGAATTTGGAAGGCGATTAGTGATACGAGTCTAATTATTAAAATTATTAATACAAGAAAATTTATATTAATTTATATTAATTTTGCTGATAGTGTATTTTTTGTTTTCGGACTTTAATTATTCTCCAAACAAAACAGCTTTCTTGACCTTACTCTGGTCCGATCTCTTAAAAAAACAAAAAAACATCGAATGTATGCTGACATTAAAGGTTGTTAAGATGCCGGTGGGTTAGAGTTACTTTCATTTAATTACAATCGGATCAATAGATTCTCTCGATTCCTCTGTATTAAGAGCCGCATTTTTTCAATATTTATTAATCTTGGCTTAATAAATCAGTAAGCCAAATTGTGGATTTGGGAATAATTGATAAGATATATTTTCGCGTTCCTTTTTTGAAAATTAGCATTAAGATTCATTTATTTACCGAGGCTCGAATATTTAACCAGTTACCTTGATCATAAAAAAATTCATTTCTCATTAATTCATCGCAATTCTAATCTGGGTTTTGCAATAATCGTACCGATTAATCTTTTCAGAAAAAAAAAATTCATCCTTATGCTTATTTTATTTTCGTGGAATCTGCCCAGAAAAAAAAATTAATTCTGACGAAATGATAATCTAAAAGAGCGAAAATAATCTGATATAGATTACAAAATTTCATTCAAATTATAATTTATTCGCATAAAAATTCGAATGATACTTAAAGTAATATTTTTAACAGTGAAGCACGCCTTCTTTCTTCATTAAATTAAAATGAGTAGACCCATGCCGTCAAAAAATAACGTCAAAATATTTATACAAATATGCCAACTTAAATGGCAGCAATATAACTATTGATGTACGTACTATTAAGTAATTTATGTTGAAACATATGAGAAAAAAACAAAATATTCCAAAACCTTGAGCGTAAAAGGATGCAAACTATATATATATATATATATATATATATATACACATCTTTCAGTACTCGAGACATAATTCTTCATCTTCTTCTATGTGCCCTGTCTATCCAGGACGTAGGCGATCATAGTTCTTCACGTCTCCTTATCCCTGGTGGCTCTTCGTATGTTTTCTCCTGTTACACCTCACAATCCCCCTTCCGTCATTCACCTGATCAGGCCCTGCAAATATGTTATCCGCTGCTTTCCTCTGTCTATTTTTCCTTCTATCTGGCCTGTCAGTATCAGGATCTCCAAATCCTTCTTCTTCATTCTATGTCCCAGGAACTTCAGTTGTCTCTTCCTGATGCTCACTATTAATTTCCTTTTCGTTGCCATTCTTTCCAACACCTCATCGTTGTTCGCATGCTCAGTTCACAATATCCACAGTATCTTTCTGTCGAACCACATTTCCACTGCTTCCAGTTTTGTCCTAACTTTCGATGGTATTATCCAGCATTCACTGCCGTATGGAAGAACCGACATAGCATAGAAATCCAGCACTCTTTTCTTTGTTTTTAGTGAAATTTTCCTGTGTCTTAGTACTTTACTCAGCTTCTGGAACGCGTCCTTTGCCATGAAAATTCGCCTTCGGATCTCTGTGTCGCACTTTCCATCTCATTTTAGAACACTTCCTAGGTATTTAAATTTTTGTACTTGCTTGATTCTGTTATCCCCCACCTGTATTTGGCATTTTGGGTTGCTCTTTTTGCTGATGACCATGTGTTCAGATTTCTGCTTATTTTTAGTCCATTTTTGTCACTCTCGACAGCTAACCTTCTGTAGGAAGGCTTGTATTTTTCTTTCCGTGTTTGCAATCAGCACTGTATCATCTGCATACCTTATGATGTTCAAGTTGTGGCCTCTAATAACAAATCCTGGCGTATCATATAGGGTCCTCAAAATATTCTCGCTGTACAAGTTGAACAGATTCGGTGAAAAGACACATACTTGTCTTACGCCTCTTTCTATCTTTGTAAACCTGCTGAAATCGTTACCTGTCCGTATACAGGCAGTTTGCTGCAAGTAGAGATTCTTGATTACTCCGATGTCTTTCCCAAAAATGTCGAGGCTGCTGAGCGTTTCTATCAATTCTTTGTGTCGTATTTTGTCGAATGCCCTCGATAATCAATAAAAATTAGATACAAGTCCTTCTTCATTTGTATTGTCCTTTCTGAGAGCATACTAATCATAAATATGGCGTTTCTTGTTCCAGTGTCCTTGATGAATCCGCACTACTTCCAAAAAATAAAATGACAAGACAATGTTACAGATCAAACACGCCGCAAGAGCATTCAAAACTGCTAGTGAATTTTAAAAACTTGTCTTTCTCTCTCTAGATAGGAGGGGTATATATATATATAAATATATATATATATATATATATATATATATATATATATATATATATATTGTAACAAAATTATAGAACACGTAGGTTTTTTTCCTACTGTTCATGCATGTACTTTTATAAAGAGTGCTCCATACAACGCAGAGCATTGTATTTTAAAGGTTGTTTCAATGGTTTATAAATTCATCATATCACTAAACAAAGATTTTGGCGTTTCGAAGCTGCTACGTGCGCTTCTCATCGGGTGATCAGTTCAAATGAAAAATTTAACGGTTTATTTATGGTGATACGATGTTTAAGTGAATGTGGGGTGGGAGTTTAGTCTGATTTAGTCAGCCGTATTATAGCCCAAGAGATATAGCCTTGGGTTAGGGGAGGTAGGTTAGTTTAAAACAGGTTCCTTTGTCTGGGTATATCTTATATTGGTATTTATGGGTTTTGCTTAGGGAAGGGTAGACATTTTTATTTATTTTATTACTATCTATGTGTGATTGGACTGGCGCAGCTGTTCATGGAAACGATGTAAGTGAATGGGGGTTGGGAGTTTAGTATGATCTAGTCGTCAGTTTGTAGTCATAGCGATACCATTTTTGTTAGGAGAAGGGTGTGGGGTAGCTTAGTTTTGGACAGGTCACTTTTTCATTTACTGTAGGTAATTCTTATATTGGGGTATATGGTTTTTTAAGGAAGTGTAGATAGTTTTTATTTTACTACTATTTATAGTTTGATGAAATTTCTGTTAATGTTGTGTGAGATTTATTTTCTTTTATTTATACGTTATTTGTTCTTTTTATTTTGAGGATTGATTATGTGTATTTGTTACTTTTTGGGGTGTTTGTTTCGTGTGGATGAGGTATTTTTTAGTTATTTAAATTTTAGCAAGAAATATTTGCGATGTTTATATACTACTGCTAATTCATCTCTACGGTTCAATAGTTCGCTATTGTTGGGGTATTTTAGAATGTAGCTTTTTACTTAAGCATAAAGGGCAGATGTCGTTAAGCGAGTTGCAGTTGAAATGTGCAGAATTTTGTACTAGCATGAGACCGTCGTATCATCAACCCAACTAGACCTGAAATTGGTAAAATCAGCAAAAAGGATCCTAGAACGGATCAATAAACAAACGAAACAGAAACTTGAATTACTCTAGTGAACAAACACAACTGATATGATAAATTGGTTTAACAACATTAAAAACAAAACTTTTCTTTGATCCAATTTGACATGGTTGACTACAACCCTTCCCTAAGAAAAACCCATAAATCCCAATATAAGAAGTACCCAGACAAAATAAATAAGGAATTTATAAACCATTGTAACAACCATTACAATAGATAGATAGATAGATAGATAGATAGATAGATAAATTTGTTTTTTCTTAAAAATTAGTTTAATTTACATTACTACATTGAAATGTCTGTTTCGAGATTTTATCTCGTCATCAGGCAATGTTCTCTTATTGTTGTGAAAATGATTTACATTTCAATGCATGCACAATAAGCCTGTTATTTAAAGAGTTGAAATGGATTAGTGAAAACAATAAATATGAGTGCGTTTAATTTAACTAATCAGAAATCAATTAAATTTTTAATTTTGAAAATCGAAGTCCAGTTTTATTTTTTCATTCTTACAGGGAAAGTGTCAGCTAATCGATCCACCGTTTAGACTGCTTTACTTCTGGTGCGTTTGTTTCGAGTTTATTGTCTTAGCTTTCGCTGTAGCCCAACATCTTTTTAAAAACAAAAATAAAGAAAACATTTTATTATTTATTTTTTGTTCTAACTGAAAGGAACCTTTGAGTATAAAACAGAGAAAGCTAGGACCATTTACTTGTCACAAAAATAATCTTAGAATTGAAGATTTTAGGTGAAAGAGAAGCAAAGAATCGGAAGGAGTTCCATAATTGAGTTATTCTAATGAACTTTCTTCCTTGGTGCCTCAAATGCTTGAGTTTGCTAGATGCAACTGTATATTCTATACTAATAATAAACTGTCCGTTGTATCTTGCTAGCTCGAGATTAAAACGATGACCATACTTGCCAGTCTAGTTAGACAGTTAATTGTCACATATGATACACGCCTGGACGCTAAATTCTCTTTCGATCCATATCTGACTAGGCAGAAGATTTTCCCGCAGTAAGTTGCTATTTCTTTCTGGGGTAGGCTGGTTGTCAACCAAGGTTTAAAAATCCAATTTGCCTTGATATTTAACCCATAGCTGAAGGGATAAGAGATAGATTAATAACTTTATCAAGAGTATTTGCGCTTAGGTGAATGCATCGAATTCAACCGGAATTCGAAGTTTGTTTTCCGATTTCTCGTTCCGAGTCGATATCTGTTGCCCCAAAAAGCTCACTTCATTTCAAGCAGTCCAAGGAGGAAAGCTCATCAGAACAATTGCAATGTGTAGAAAAGATGCCACGTCTCAACAGTGAGAAAATTACTGAAGTCGCGATATAACTTGGAACGTTAAGCGATTGTGAATCATCGGTGTTATTTATGCTTTGTGGCAATCAGTTCATGTCTACTTGAAGCAATGCAAGATAATCAGAGACGAAAAGAGTAACAAATTTGGAAATTAGAGGCATTTTTAGCACCAATATAAATCTGATAAATATTTCTAATTCTCTACGGCAAACTATTGTTAGAGAATGTAATTATTTTTACTTAAATAATTTGGGTCTGAATTTATGTGATGAGGTTTTATTATTTAGACTATTTGCATTCAAATATTTTTCTCACGTTTGTTGTTATGACAACGTTTTGCATGCTGTTTCATCCTGCTGTCATGCTTTGATTCACTGAAAACAGTGAACAAAAACAGAAGCATTAAAAATACAAAGTAGATTAGATCTTTCTATATATATATATATATATATATATATATATATATATGGGCTCTAGAACGTGAACAGTCTACCCGTAGATTAAATAAAGGGTTCAGTTAGGAATTCTCCTTAGGTTTCGAAGGTCAACATTCATCTGATGAAGGCCGAAGAGTAGAACGGTTAGAATGTTGTGATAACGACAATAGAATTGAGTACAATATCTGAATTTAAATAATGTACTTAATTAAATAATTTGCTGTTTTTATATAACTTTTCTTCATTCAATTAAACTAAATTCTACGTTAATCTTAAGGTCTTCACCATATATTTCTAAATTCCTTTCTTGTTCAAACCCCGTTCTACGATTTTGAAAAAGTTCAACCCCCATCCAATTCTAACCTCCACTTTATTCAAAACCCAAGAGTACTCTGTATGATATACACATACATTCACCCCCATAACCAGTTAGTTTCTGTTGCATTTTCTTCTTCTGTGTGTCGTTTCAATTCAGGACGTGTGGGATCATAACTCTTCACAATTTTTCGCTCTTTATAGGGTAGGCGTATAATTTGATGAAAGTTACTTCGCCGACAGACTATTCCCAGACAGAACAAGTGGTCAGTCTTTTAAGTCTTATCAAGTTCAAACCCTCATCCAGTTTTTTAGAACATTCTCTTAAAGCAATTTAGTTGTCATAATTAAATTTGTCAAGACAGAACGAGGAGGCAGAAAGCTTTTATTTGAGAAATACACCCATATTGTTGACAAAACTAGAGAATCTAAACGTTACTGGAGGTGAGAACAACGAAAACTATGCAATGAAAGACTGACAACTATCGATGATGTCATAAGCAGAACGCCTGGGAACACTCGAATTCACCAACCCCTGGAAAATTTAGCGAGAGTTTATAAAAATAGAACTGACGAGACCTTGAACTTAAAAAGACTTAAAGCGTTAGCCAATTGTCCTATTTGTGAATTTTCTGTCGGAGAAATATCCGTCGGCGAATTGTCTTTCCTGCCAGCACACACTTTTGTAGCCCTTAATAAATGTTGTCTTTTGATTTTTCCTAATCTTGTCCCGCCATCAGTTTACAAGACAATAAAGTCACTACGAAGCAAGCAGATAGTGAGCTTAAAGGAATATTAGAAAAAAACATTGATTTGAGAGAACAATATAAAAGCAGAAATTGAGAAAAATAACGATTATCATTGCGTTTAAATTTTTGAAAATCAACGTTGAACATCATTGCAAGAATTGTCCTTGTGTGACTATTAGATTATTAAACACACACTAATATTCCACTTTTAAAGCTACATTTGTATTCCTGTGTCATTTATTGTATTTTAACCTTTTTGTAGGGCTTTTAAAATCCTTATAAAACATTTCCCTAAACCAGAAACACGTGAACAAGAGGATATATGCAAAGATAAACGGTGAGACCGTCAAGTGGTGTGTTGATTTTTAGACCGGACAATTCTAGTGAGATATTTTTGCTGATACAAAATAAAGGTGTGTTTAGAGAGAAATAGAAAGAGAGTAAGAGAATGTTGTGGAGGAGGAGAGAGAGTGTATCATGAGACATTTTATTTCTGAATGATAATTACCCATCTATTTGACCTATAGATGTACAGACTTGAAAAATATATATATTGTCAGGAACGCCTAAATTAGAGAATACATTAAGTAAGTTAGTGTGAAAGAAAAACTCGGATTAATGCAGTATATAAACAACTAACTTTGTTGGTTTATTTGTCACATGTCTGAGGGTATTAATTTGCTTGAGGAAGACTTTCTGTTCGAGGTACGCCAATTTTTTCGAAATACGGTGACGCTAACGAATGCAAATAAAAGTCGTGAACAGAACAGATTACATAAAGGAAAAATCAACAAAATCAAGAAAGGAAGTAAATGATTTTTTTTTCATAAGTTTCACCGTGTACAATGCCTGGAGTCCACTTGCGGTAGAGGGTTACTTTATGAGGTATTTTATACGGACAGGGAAATATATTAACGGTTAACCCTAGATTTGAACAGATTAACATTATAGTGATCGTTGAAACATTCTCTTAAGTGTCGATTCCACAGAGCAGTATTTTCAGGGAAGAAGCTGTTCAAGTGGGACTTCTAACCGATAGAATATGAAGTGAATGTGGTTGGTTTAGTGGATCCTAGTTGTAAAGATATGACCTGGCGGCGATTCGGGTTAAGTACTTTAAAAACGAACATAGAATCAAATTTGAAAGGGTGGAAACATCTATACTCTGTAGAAATTTGTAAATGACCTGAAAAACAACTAATCAAATGTTGTCACAGAAAATGAAGAAAATAGTGACATTCATGTATTTCGAGCGTCAAACTCCCATATGCAAGCAAGAAAGCTTGTTTTGATAGTAAAAAAAGAAAAAGAAAAAGAAAAAGCTTAGACCTGTCTACGCTAGCGAGAGATGATGTGAAAATTAAAGTAAAAAGAATTTCTAAGATCGTGTCCGAGAGTAAAGAAAAGTCTGAAAAATGTTCATTTGGAACTGTTTAAAAGACAATAGCGACAAACGTAGATTAATAAAAATTCAAGGATTTGACCAAGGATACTGCGGAGATATTACGAAACTTACCGGATTTGAAGAAACATTCGTTTAATTCGCAATAGTAATCACAAGAGAAACTGATGATGCAAATGCATTAAATATATAAACTGATTAAATAACAGCTGAGTAATTTTCTTCTATGATCTATGTTCGTTTAGAATTTGGTTAACTATGACTCTCCACAACTTCTTTTGCTTTCTAGCTTTTAATACTATTTGTCTTTTTGCTATTTCTCTTAATTTCTGTCCTTTTTACCATATTCACAAGCTCGTTAGGTAGGGTATGCGCTGCTTTCCTCTGTATTTCGTGCGGTCAGTATGTCCTAACAGTGTCAAATGTCATAAGCCGTCTTTCCTTATTTCAGCTGTAATTCTCTGATTCAAAATGTCCATTTATATTAATTTTCCTTACAAATTCATCGTTGCTTACAAAAGGAAACCATAATCAGCATGCTTCTGTAGAACAACATTTCTATTGCCTCGTTTCATTACCATCTGTGGCGAGATTGTCCTGTATTCGCCTCTATAAAGGTGGATCTATATTTCATAACAATCCAGTAATCTTTGTTCTGAACACAACTATTAATACGTGGCTCAACTTTTGGGAGGAATCTTTCGTTCTTCCAAAGCTCATTCGGATTTCACTAACATATCCTAAAAACAACTTAAACAATCCATAGATATTTACATTTTTGCCTTTTCTTAATTTTGGTGCCTTCAATTCGAAGTTCAGTTTAAGTCCTGAAGGCATATGGCACAAAGGGAAGATGTCCATAGTGGATGCGACACAAGGACGATTAAAGTTGGGTTTCAAAAAATATCCCGAATACCCTGCTCAAGGCGTGGTCGGGCTCTTGTTTATTTACCCGAGACCAGACTCTAACCTTCGGCAAAGCCTTGTCTGGGTTCCTCTAGGCCTGAAGGCAGAGAGTCTCACAAAGTAAGGAATCATTTAAGATCAGTCTTCATGTTCTGCTTAACCACCTTCGAGTATTAAACGTTTAATATGCACAAATTTGATTTGGCCCTTTACAATAAATCAAGTTTTCTTTTATATTTACGCTCGAATCTATTATTGTGTGTTATTGGCATTCTACCCTAGATTCTGGGAAGATATTGTGTTAAAACAGATACGTCTTTTGAGATATTGTACAAGTATAACAGATAAAATAAAAATAATAAAAAATCGTCCAGATAAGATTTTAATTGTGTAAAACCAATTCTATCGGACATTTAAGCCATACCTACATGAAATGATAGCGTCATTTATATTCGTTTTTATTCTACAATATAAGATAAAAAAGTTTAATGCCTTTTTGCTTGACTCGCGTCCAACCGCAAAAACATGGTTCATAACTTTATAGATCACCGCTAGAATGCAACAATATTAACCGCTCATCCTTCTCCTTCCTCTGCAGTTTCTTCTTCTTTTCCATTCCTCTTTCTCCTCCTCCTTTCTTTTATACTACTACTAATAAAATACCTCATCCTATTTCGTTCTTTTTTATTTAGCCCCTGGGGATAAGCATTTCATGTGACGTAATAAATATCACATTGTCCGTTCCAGAGTCACACTTGTATTAACTAACATATAGTGTATAAACACCTACACATTAATGTATACTTTAATATTTATATTTCTCGGAGAAAGTGATTATAGTTATAGTCAGTGATGACATGGGAACTGCGTGGTGACTGTCAGTTTCATAATTCAAGCAAATATATCAATATATATCAGTGACTTAAGAGAAGAATGTAGAAGAAATTAAACTGTCATATATATATATATATATATATATATATATATATATATATGATAAAAATATAGATTTATGGTATGCTATATGTATGGGTAAAAGTGCTCAATATCAGTCATAGAGCCTATGTAAATATATAACACTGAGGTCAACACATAGCGACAGTGGCAGTCTGTTTCACACTTAAATATCAATAACCAGTTTATGTATCTTTTGGATTAGCTTGACTATTTAGATATTCGGGTCAGTAGAGTATTATGGCTTGATTTATTATATTATTCTGACAGTTATTTGGGTGGGCAGTATCGGTTATATTTAGAATTATTCTAGGTGTTATTGCGTGGAAATAATTGTGTATCCTAATGCAGTTTTGTGGCGATTTTTGTGTTGTTTGTTAAATTTAATTCATAATTTTTATTGATTGCATCATTTTTTGTTGTTGTTTGAAAAAGTATATTGATGTAGCAACTAATTCTATCACTACTAGAACTAAAAAGATCTGATCTATATTCAAAATGAATTTATTTAATATTAAAACAATAAAAGACTTAGTCAATACTAAACAAAACACTCGGCTAAAATGTGGAGGAGGGATTAACTCTGTATTGAGTGTCACAAAAATACATAGGAGAAGCATTAAGATTTTAAATAACCAGTCAAATTAAAAATTGCAATGCCATGAACTGATCAACAGTTGCATATTATCAAGGTTTTCTTGTAGTACCGCTATGCCCATCTCCTAGGTAACCCTGAGGCTAATAGTCATTTCTTTTCCTACTTAAGTCGCAGTTGATGAGCGTCTGCTACCATTAATTGACGCCACCTTTTACAAAAAAAGCAAAACAAAATGAATATTCACAACTTCACATACAATATCAAATCTGCCACACAAAATTCACCTAAATCCTTGAAAATTTCTTTCTCTAATATCCGTGATATACGTACCAGATTTTGCAGTGTAGAATCTTTCCTCCACGAATAGTCTCCAGACATCCTAACTCTTTGCGAAACTAATCTAAACCCCACAATTCCCTCCTCTAATTTTTCGATTCCTGGTTACTTTTCCCTTTTTAAGAAGTACTCTAATGTCTACATGAATAGCCTAGGATTTTATGTCAGCAAACATCTCCTTCTGGCTAGACTGGTTTTTCTTGAATCTCCTGACCATTCATGCATGTGTCTCCGCCTTACTCTCCTAAACTTAGTTACATATTTTCCTTTCTCTACCGCTTTCCTTCCTCTTCTGACTGTTACTTGCATAACAGTATCACTGATAATATAGACAAGACCATTTCCTCTCACTCTTTTGCTAATACATTTGTGTTTGATGAATTTAATATCCACCACGCAAAATGGTCTAAAATATCTGTCACTGTTATTTCTGATATTAATACCCTGAACTTTGCAATCATTCAGTCTCTCACGCAAGTAGTGGATTTCCCCAGGCGCTTCCCCAGTATTCCCAAAGCAGAAATGTCTCGACTAGATCTCTGCTTCATTTCTACACCTGACTCCTTTCATGCCATGCAGCTTTTCCCTCTTGATAATTGATCATGCTGTGGTTTCTGTTAATATCTCTTTCTCATCCCCATCTTCCCTGGAACGTTCTATCAGCAGAATTTCTTACTACAACCAAAGAATTGACTAGGAGTTGTTCCGGGATTTTCTTTGTAACGTCTTGGAAAAAAGTGTTGAAGACAATGCTTCTGAGGTATTCTCCTGGCGGAAATCTGGCATTGATTCTTTCATCGCAGTCAAGAATTTCTGACTTAAACCTCTTTCAACTCCCCGGTTCTCTCCTGCTTGTCTGGTCGCTATTTCTCACAGCAATCATAGTAACATGCCTGACAGTAATAGAAAGATTTTTTTGTTTCTGCTTGTAATGAGTGCAAGAGGAATCTAAAATATGCTAAGCTGTTGTTTGTTTATAGAATGAAACTGAGTATACAAACCGCAAGTTTGACTTAAAAAAAAACTGGCGGCTCTGAAAAAGTGTGTGAAGCAGTATCAATGATATTCCTGATGTAATCAGATCCAAAGTCAGTATCTACGCAGACGTCACCATCATTTACTCACGTCTCGCTAAGAAATCTACCGATGCAGACAAAAAAAACCTTGCTGCTTCTCTCGAAAAAGACCTCCAATCTGTGACGGACTGGAGTAAGAAATGGCTCGTAAATTTTTAATGCTTCCAAAGCGAAGCTGCTATCCTGTATACAGTATGGACATCTTTCATATCTGCCATCAGCATGGATCACGCTAGACTCTCTGAAAGCAATACACTACGCTTTCTCGGTCTCACTCTCTCAGCTGGCCTCAAGTGGAACGACGACATTGAATCAATAGCTAAATATACTGCTAAGAAAATCAGGTTACTGTGTCGGGCCAGGAAGTTTTTCAATCAGAATCCATCTGGCACATATGCAAAACTACCATCCGTCCGTGCATTGAATACTGTTGTCATATTTGGTCAGGAGCCCCTGCTATTCACCACGAGGTTTACGAAAAAATTTACAGAAGAAACTTAAATGTAATCAAACCCGATCTGACAGCTCTACTACAGTCACTTTATCATTGACGGGATGTGACTTCCCTCTTTAATTTCACGGATTCTGCTCCGACGAGTTTAGCTCCCTGGTGTTCCATCTACACGAATTTATTCAAGCGAGTAGACTGGCAACGAGGTCCCATCCTCATACAGCCAAATGTAGCCAAGACTTCTACTCTATCATATATTTTCTCACACTTCGTTTGTTGAACTCTCTTCCATGTATCTTCTTCCCTGATAGTTACAATCACTAAGAATTTAAGTGCTACACCAACTGCCATCTCTCATCATCTTGACTCCTATCTTTCTCTTATCCTTTGCCCGAAACCCACTGTATCACGTTCTTCTTTCTTTTCAATATAAGCTCATCTATCTTCACACCGGTATCCTTATCGTTCTTTTATTCGTTCTTCAACACCCCCTGTAATTTGTTCCTCTTTCTTTTCACTCTCCTTTTATGTAGCCCGCTGCGCACCAGTGGCAGAACTGCCTTGCTTAAGGCAAAACCATTGAAAAAAAGGGATGTACTCAAAACAATACATCAAATGAATCAGTTGCTCCTAGTAAAGAGACTGATCATAATTTTGACATAAAAATTGCAAAGCTGATCAAAAGATAAAACAATTCATTAGGACGAAATTTTCAAGAAAGTGTCTTGACCGCGATGTAAATTTGTGCCCTAACTGATAAAACATGTCACTATACCTGCTAGTTCTTCTATTATCACAGTGTGGGATAACTAATAAAAAAACATAATGAAAAGGAAATGCAAAAGAATATTAAGGAAATCGGCTAAAGCATAGACAAGGTGGTAACAGACAACAGTCTATTATCACCTTGAAGACAATTTTCAGACCGTCTATATGTAACCTTTTTAGTGTGTATCTACCAATGTTATATGTTTTCTTGCTTATATTGGGAAAGTCTTATTGAAAAACATGGTAGAAAGTGTAAACACTGAATAGTATGAATATAATTAGTTTCTGTTGCCTGTTTTGAAAGCGTCCCTAAAATATTAGTCAATGAATAAGCAACCGTCTGTTCACTAAATCATCATAAAATTTAGTCATCTTTGTGAATAAAAGAATCAAATAAATTTTGACAGATATATGAAGTTGTTTGCAAATCCCCGAATTCGCAGTCTGCTTTTCCATTATTGGTCTTCGAAATACCCCAAATCTGATTTGTCCGTGTGCACAATTGCAAATATGATTAAGGTAACAAATATTTACCGAGATGCAACTCATTACAAGGAGACGCTGATTAAGTTCCACTTGCAACCATCAATCAATAGGCAATCTTGTTCTATTGTATAGCGTGATTAACCTAGCAATCTCATATTTACCTTCTTTTCATATTTTATAATTCAGGCGTTCGTAGGTTATATATTTGTGCACAAAAGATTCTTAGACTACAAAATGTCATTAGATAAGTTACAGCAAAAATACGTCATCGTCATAATCAAAAACCGCTTAATATAAAAGTCGGAAAGTTGAAAATACAGTAAAAAAATGAAACAGGCATTATTTATAGGTTCTTTTAAATAAAACTATTTTGTATCAATACTTGCTACTTAAATATACATTATATATATATATATATATATATATATATATTAGGGTAGGTTGATTTTTCACTTTTTTTTAAATATTAAAAAATCTCACTTACCGAAAGTTGTGTATGGACCTATTAAGTACTGATACAAAATATTAAATCAAATACTTCAACGGTTTTTTGAGCGTTTGGCATCAACGATCGCAGACAAAAATATACTGAAAATTCCTCGTTTTCGCAAGATTTGGCTTGAATATTAGCGAGAAAACCAAATAATTTTAGTATTTAAATCAAGGAATGTCATTTCATTTTATAAAAATGATATTAATTAAAAAAATGATGACTAATCTTCAAATTGAAAATCTGCCCCCCAACCAATTTTCAGTATCTGCTTTAAAAAACATTATGAATTACGCAGTGATATTTGAATACCTTAATTGATGTTTTCTGTGATAAGTGAAAATATAACAAACAAACAAATAAGGAAAAACAAACACTATTTTAATAGTGCTTAATATATAGAGTCAAATTGCTCTATATAAGATCCCTTATACAAAAATGCTGGTCTCAATTTCTGCCTCAAAACTTTGGCTGTAATATGTTGATGCCTTGCTTCAAAACCGTATACATTTTGCAAAGCTTCTGTTGTTAACTTGACTGCCCATTCCATGCCTTGGAAAAGTGAGGGCAAATTTGGCAAGTCAAGCTTGGTTCCATTTAACAATGATTCCTGAAGTTCAGATTCAGAAAAACCTTCCGTCATTGGTGGTTCAAAAATGCCACAATGATAAATCTATCAATTGTGTCCAATGTGTGGCATTAAAATTAATGGCTGGTATTCTTTTTAACCTTTTCTGAAAGAATATAAAAATTTATTTATTGATTCATTTAAAAACTTCCAGTCTCTACTATAATAATTATGGTGAAATTAGACAAAATCTTTAAAATGATTCTATAAATTGCAATAAATAATTGAGTCATTGATATAAATAAATATTTAACTACCTCATGGCTAAAACTCTTTTTAAAGTTTCTTCTCTTACTTCAACTTCATCAGATTTGACTATGGAGTATAGGTTTTAAGACAGTAAACAAAATGTACTTCCTTGTATATTTCTTAAAGTGATCTGTTGGATTTCATGAGGCTGCTTCTTGATCTTCTGGATCATATTAAAAATGTGCACTTGCTGATTTTCGAACTTATTATTTCTTTTAATTTCAAACCAACAAGTGGCATACGCATTTACAATAAAACTTATTAAACTGTGAAATTTTGTTTTGAGCTGTTGTGGGTATGTGCCACAACTCAATAAGCGCATAAGCCTGATGGCCAAAGTTAACCACCTTGCCTGGTTTACCAGGAGTCATATCTAGAGTCATCCTTTCCTCTAGAAATATCCATTGCGTATTCATACAGGAGTCTTTGGTCACAACTAAGATCATGTATTTCACCAATTTTCAAGATTAAATGCAGAGGACTGCTAATAGTAGAAGATATATCCCCCCTAACTAACTTGAAAGCATAACTTGGAAATTATAATGTCCTTTTGAATGTTTCCTTGGCTGCAAATATTCTTCTTCTGGTTTTTCACTTGGAGGATGAGTAGGAGGGGGAAGAAACATTAGCCTGAACATTTGATGTTGGAGCTGTTGGTGATGAAACTAAGTTTTTTCTTAAACACTCTCTTTCCCTTTTACTTTTTTTATAGCACTTTTATCAACAGGTCCAAGCTGGAAAGTGCCCTTAGACCCTAATTTGCATCTCTGATCCTTTTAGTTATTCACGATCCTTAAATACCTAAAAAAATCTATGTACTATCAGAAATGAAATTCCACAAATATTTTTAAAATAAATTTGATAAAATTTGAAATAAATACATTAATTAGAAGTAATGTTTACTTACTTTAAAGTAGTGTTCCTTCCGAGATTAGCTCGTAAACAGGCTTTTTAATAAATAAATATTAATTTTAAAAATATAAACAAATCATAATAATGATAAAAGTTGAATTTTTCATTAAAATAAGACTTAACTATTAAAAATATACAAGAGATATTCGTGATAATTAAAAGCATAAAAGAGAAAACAAAGTAAAAACAACCGTTTAGGGGGAGGTAATTTCAACAGGTGAATACTATAAAAATTCCAATAAATAAAACGGCATACGTAAATAGTTATTTGTATATTAAACTAAATATCATAGTGTTTTTATTTCTTTTTAATTTTGATGTTTTCATATAATTTCTTAAGAAAAAAAAGAATACTAAATTTAAAATATCTATTATTAAGCGTATTGTATTTTTTTCTTATTTTTAAAACTCGGGTTTTATTTAAGCCGACACATGTTTCCGCTAACACCTATATCGTGAGAAAAATAGCAATTTATTTCTTCTTTAAGTTTAAATGCTCAAATAAATACAAAGTTTTGAAGAAAAACATTTCTTGTGGTAACTCTTGACATTATTTTGCAACTTTCTTCAAGTGCGATTTTTTACAGTTCCAAAATGGACCTACCCTATTATATATATATATATATATATATATATATATATATATATATATAGTGTAATGGTTGTTACAATGTTTTTATAAATTCATAGTGTTATATATCACTGTAAGACGACAAACAACGAGAACACGCATATATAAAAATATAAGATTATATTTCTATTCCTGACGACGAGCCTGTGTGGAACAGAGAATGGAAGAGTGAGAGCGCACATAGAATGAGTCGACGGGAGTGTAAGTCTTGTTTGTTGTGTCTCTCTGCTTCCACTGGCCGTTCTCTGCTGGCGAATCTGTGTGTCGATTTCTTTTTATAGTCTTCTAGAACCGGGACTTTTCCTTCCGGTTTTGTCTCGCCTACGCAACGCCCACGTAATTCCAAGAGACACCTGTTTTGTTTACTTCCGTAGTCATTTCCGCCGCTGTCGGAAATAAGGTCAAACGAGCCCGACTCATAACCCTGCGACATCCGCTCCAGACGCCGACAGGATGTACTTCTCAAACACCTGTCCTGTCGTTCGCTGACCCCTTCATCGACGGGAAATATCATCGATTGCATCAACCTTCTTCGGGTGGGGGCTAGATTGCTATATTACAATATTATCACTACACAAATTCGCGTTTCGAAGCCAGCCCATTATGTTGTTGGCTTCATCTTCAGGTGATTACTAAAATATCACCTGAAGATGAAGCCAACCACATAATGGGCTGGCTTCGAAACTCGAAAATTTTTGTGTAGTGATACTATGAATTTATAAAAATATTGTAACAACCATTTCAGTATAACGCTCTACATTTGTATCGAGCACTCTTTATAAAAGTAAAGGCATGAATAAAAGGTTAAAAACCTACGAGTTATATATAAAGAGAGGAGAGAGATTTGAGTAGATTGCAGCCACTTTATAATTTTAATTTGGCGTATACGCATTGTTTTTCTTTTATTCTTTTCATTGCACTGTATATTAGTGTCAATTGGGCTTCGTCTGTGAAAAAAACATCACCATGAAGCAATTCACTCAACCAGAGATTAAGAAACAGCATGCAGCTTGGCACCAATGGCGATGTTATACTTCCATTCATCTTCTCACAGAGTCGCAGTCGCAGTCTCAAGACGGTTACATACATTAAGCGCCTTGAGGAGAAAGTTCTGCCCAAGGCAAGAGGGTGAATTATGTAAGTCTCTATGTCTCGTAACAAGACACTGTAACATGCCACAAAATCAAGAGAACACAATCATGGCTGTCAGAAAATTTTTGCGATCACATCACTCTTTTGATCTGGTCACTTAACTTCTCATGTTGCACTCCGTTGATTATGAAGTGGGGACGCAGTTGAGAGACAGAGAGCGAGAGACAATCAAAACTCTTTTCAGCAACAAAGACGAACTGAAGATAAAAAATAGGGCAGCATTCACCAACTTAAACAGGAAGACTCTGCAAAAAAGATGCAAGAGATTCTGAAGTCGGTGTCTGGAGGCCGTGGTTGAAGTCAAGAGCAATTTTATTGGCGAAATATACCTTTTAATACGACAGGATTTTTGTGTAATTTGAGTGAATATATCTGTTAAAATGAGACTTGTTCTTTGTAGTCATTTTAAAACATTTAGACAATATTTCATCCATTTCCCCTATATATATATATATATATATACACACACACACAAATGACACGCACACAGAGAAAACGTGAAGAGCCTGGTTGCTCGCAGAAAATTAACCGCAAGTCAGACGTATTCAAAAAAGTTACTGAGTAATGCTAATATTTAAACATAGTTGATAAAATTCTTATTCACAATAATAATAGGAGGAAGAAAGAGCACTTTTAAATTAATTTTTTCAACGTTGCAATTATTTTCTTCATCCTCTCTCTCTCTCTCTCTCGCTCTCTCTCTCTCTCTCTCTCTCTCTCTATATATATATATATATATATATATATATGACAGAATAAAGAATAAGTTATAGAACGTTTATCAGTTTAACATGTTTCACTTTTTTTAAAGATTCTCTAGAGATTCAGTTTATGATAGGAAATTAACTTTTATACACACTCATAAACATTGCATTGTGTATAACACATTTATTACCGGTGAGTAGTAATATATATACATTTATTATTATATAATAAATAGCTCTGTTACATCAAGAACTCGAGGGCAATCTTATTAACAATCAAAGTGCAATATCTTCAGTTGTTGTGTTCTTTTCCCCATGCTAGTCACTTCTTATTGGCTCACAGAAAAAGGTTTACTGGCTGCTTTGTAAAATTTTGAAAAAATAATAACAGAATAACTGTTCTAATTTCATTTAGAATTATCCATTTTGGCAATAAATACAAAAAATATTATGAATTTTTAAATCTTGGGTGGCCGATTAATTATGGTCAGTAGTATATATATATATATATATATATATATATATATATATATATATATATATGGATACGTCTGTGCATGTCTGCTTCTGTGTGTCTGTGTGTCGAATATACCAAACTCTACTCCTCTGAAACCCTTATTCCGATTTAAACCAAAATTGGGTTACTTGTCGATCATGACATGAACCTTTGTTGTACGCAAAAATTTTCGAATCGATTTAGAGGGTACAGCAAAAATCACTCAAATGCATAGAATTTATTAACTCTTCTTCTCCGAGGCGCTTTTTTGCGAATTCAACCAAAATAGGGTAACTTGTAGATCGAGGTCCGCACCTTAGATGCACACACAAATTTCTCGAATTAATGTACCGAGTTCGTCAGAAATCAACGACAAACTTAATTTTGTTTTTTGATCACTTTTATGCATTTTTTCAAGACTCTTCACTCAAACTCAACCAAAATAAAATCATTGGAGGATCAAGTTTTGCAGCCTAGATACGCAAAGAAAAATTACACTTGACAAAAAATACGGCAAAAATTAATGAAAAATATTGCTTTTGCGATCATTTATTTCTTTGAAACGCTTAGATGTTTTCCATCAAATGTCGGGACTTTTTTGTAACTTCTACATTTTCATATGCCATAACACTTTTACACTTTCCACAAGGTGACAACCACTCCGACGTTGCAAAGACCATACATCCATTTCTGCGTCACAACCTCATCGCATCACATTACATGCTGCCGTAACGCTCGACCACGTTCTTCCAATTGTACATATATCATTCCTGTTTATTGGGCAAATTGATCACGCATGAATCCCGTTTTACAAATACAACAAAAACCAGCAGTTCGCAATTTTTGAACCTACACGTCGACTTACACGTCAACCTTATACTGAATCATTTTGAATAAGTACATGAACTTGCAATGTCAACGTAATTACTAAAAGCCGCGCGCAACGACGAGCTATACAGCTAGTACTGACGCCAATTCGGTCGGGTTTCAATCCTGGGTAAAAAGCAATCGGATGTCTAACCGTACTGATAAGCAGTGATACAGCGAAACAGATGTGTCTGCAGATGACTATATATATATATATATATATATATATATATATATATATATATATGTAAAGATAGATAGATAGATAGATATGTAGAAGCTAACATAGAGTGTACAACCGATTGGCGATTGTTTGTTTCATGATTAAATGCAACGTTCATGTCAGGTAATTTAACGTCTCCTTTTCTATCAAGGGCGTCACTAAATATAAACAATATAGCTAGAAATTTCTTTTGCATTATTTTCGTATATATATATATATATATATGTTCATATTGTATATTTTTCATCACAATAAGTTAGAGGAGAGACAAACACATTTTTTTAAACATATCGATAGTTCTAATGCATCCCATTGGACAGATGTCTAATGCAAAAAAAAAAAAAGTATTTCGTATCGTTTTGGTATTTGCTAAGGTGGTAACGACAAGGAAGGTAGTTTAGATTTAATATATGTGCCTCATGCTTCCTAATTCTTTTTTTCTTCTTACATGTTATATTCCTTTAGATATTTAAAATTTAATATTTTTCGATATTAAGATCAATATATATTTACATTTTACAGGTTGCATTATCAAATTTATATTGCAGATTCGTTCCTCAAATCTGTATGACCTGTCAAAATAATATCGATTCTAAGTGTATCGATGAACATATTAAGAATATAAAATATTCTAATATCTATAACAGAATGTTATTAGATAACAATGAACCAAAGATAATTAATTGTGAGTACAAGTATCAATATATGAAATCCTGATTTATCTTATTTTAAAAATGGAAAAAAATATTGATTTTAACTCTTGTTTAGCCAGTATTATTACACTGATTTAGCTAGTGTGCAAATGTTTATAATCAACGCAGAGAAGAGAAGTCAATCGTAAAGTTCAAACTCAGTAATTGTGGTTAGCTAAGTTTAATTATAAGACAGAATACCAACTTTTTCTCATGCCTAATTTTGCCTTTGTGCAGAATTTTTGTACTTTAATACAAAATCAATATCAATCTTTGCTATGGCATCTAGACTTTTTTTAGTTTAATCAAACTGTTATCGAGATATCATCAATATATAGCTAAGCTTGCTAGACATAGCCAGGTGATCTATGTAAACGATTTATTTTATCGTACTTACCGCTTGTGAACCTACCTTCTGGCTCTATACTTTCCAGTTAACTTTAATTGCAAAAGTTTAAATGCAATGTCTGTATCTATTTACTGTCTTTCTAATTTACATTTCTGTTTTTCCTACTTCTTAGTAAAGATTTTGTTTTCTACTTTTTCCACACCCAGTCTCAACTTCTGTTGTAATGGTATTACTTTCCTGCATGGAATGGAACCGATTAAAATATTATTAACTGCAAATTGTGTGATTTGATATGACGGTGGTTTCAAACGGCACCATTAAATTAAGGTTAAACAAAAAAAACGTCCGAATGACTTTTTTGTTCTCTGTTTTACTTTACTTTACAAATCGGTGCCCTAAAATTGAAAGAGATGAGAAAAAAGCAGTGAAAGGTAGTTGGAAAAAATGTGGTTAATGGGTAGTAGAAGCATATTAATTGGAGACGTATTCAGCAGGTAAAACAACTTTTATTTTTTTTACATTGTACAGTTGAACCATAAACTTATAGCAACTGTGACTAAACTTTCACTTATACAGAGAAGCTAAACATCGAAAAATGTTGCTTTCTTGTCCGATTTTTAACCTCCCCATGCTTAATTTTGGTGAATGCTAAAACCGAATTTGTCTTTATACTATAATACAAAGAGTTGCTGTCAAGGAAATAACTTGTTGGATAATGTAAATCCTGGCCGCCAATGACCTGTACTAAATAGCGACATCGGAAAATAGGATTGCTTTTTCAAAATTGTGGTCCCCACCACTGGCCTCTACCAAATTAATCATATTTTTCTCTGACACTTTTATGAAGACGGATTTTTCATCAACTTTACTGGAGTTTCAAAAGGGGTTTCTTCATATGGCTTTGATGTTGCAAACGTGAAAGCTATATTCTGATTTAAATAAATGAATGGGATTTTCCGTGTAAATGAGCCAAAGTATATATCGGAAAGTAAGAGCAATAACATAGTCTCTTAAACTATAGCTATTTAAAAGGATTAAGTACAGAGAAAATTGGTTAAATAAAGTGAAGTTTTCACAGAACTGAATTTTCGGATGCGATCAATCACCAAGATTATGGATGAACAAAAATATTATTCGGAAAATATCTCACCTGTTGCATTTTGTTTCGTCTTTTCTCTTTCTCTCGTTGCCTCTGTGCCTGTCTTTCTTTCTTTCTTTCTTTCTTTCTTTCTTTCTCTATCTCTCTCTCTCTCTTAGATAAACACAAGGATAGCCAGTTGATAAATATTTTCAAATTATCTCCCCAATCTCTCTCTATTTGTTTTAGATAAACACTAGCATGTAGTGCTTATTAATACTTCCTAACTATATCCCATTCTCTCTCTCCGTCTCTTTTTCTCTCTTAGCATATATATATATAGATTTCATTTTTAGACAAGTTATTTCGCTACCTTGGTTTTTAACATGAGTGTTTTTTTCAGGTGATATTTAATAATTGATTTTACCGTTTTTCTTTTTAAGAACGCTCTTGTAACGATGTTTTATTTGAACGTTCACGTGGCAGAGAATTTATGAATGGGCATTGTGTAAATTCAAACGAATTATGACGTTTTCATCCATGTTTGTATGAACCTCATATGTATTTTTGAGTGTATATGCATTTTGTCATAGTTTCTGTTCTTTCATTTAACAGTTCGTCTTAATTTGTGTATGTCATAATTTCTAATGTTTCTTCTTGGCACAGTCTATATATTTGTTCACGATTTTAAGACTTGACTGTTTTTACAATGTTCCACGTTATGTGTGGATCTTTTCCATATTTTGATTTCAATTTCCAGACATGGTTAGATGATGGCCCTAACAAAATACATTTGGGCTCAACCAAAGACAGTTTTAAGACCAGGTGGTTCAACCACATTTAAAATAGAAAAGGTAGAAAACATTACAAAATTGGCTAAATAAAACACCGTTACAAGGGCGTTCTTAAAAAGAAAACGGTAAAAGGTAAAATCTGTTATTAAAAATTGCTTGAAGCAACCACTCATGGTTAAAACCAAGGTAGTAAAATAACTCGTTTAAAAATGAAAAATACTCAAAAGTTGTACAATATAATTGTATACGACACTTTTTAATATAAATCTGTATTTGTCTAACCATATTGGGACCACAAACTAAGTATTAAACAATCAATATATATATATATATATATATATATATATATATATATATATATATTAAGGAAAATTCACGAAACAAAGGATTTGCGGACTTTTGTCCTTGTTCAGTGTGAGGAACTCGGCTCCAAACTTTATAAAAAGTGTTTCTGATACAGTCTGTGCATAATGATTTTGTGTATGTTAGATATTTTATTAAGTTGTAAATTCACAACTACAAAAATAAGCATATACATCTTGCTATTTCATATTTAGAGAAATATACAAATGATCCATATAACTGCAAAAAATAAAAGGAAATGTCAACATACGGATTCTCTTGGAAATTGTGAACGATGCACGATTTTTTTAAAATAAAAACTGCCTCACACCTAATTGCATTGTGCATTTCGTTTGTCTTATAATCCCAAGAACTTTTGAAATATTTTTCTTGTCTCAAACAAAATCAATTTTCAGATGTAGATTTTATCTTATTCTTTTGTTGCAAGTTTTATTCTTCATAGTTTCTTTTGAAAAATAACAAATAAGTCAAATATGTACTGTCAGAGAAGTTCAGATCATTAAAAGGATCGTGTAGCCTTTTTTTCACAAGGACACAGGAAATATAACTGTCGCTTTTTTGGAGAAATTGTAATTACAATTCATCTCAGACCTACAATCATCGTTTTACATTTGTTTTATTCCATTGTTTCTTTTGCTTTCTTAATTCATTTTTTCTTATATTTTGTGTTCACCCATTCTTTCAGAAACTCGGCATTCTCTTATTCTTGAAATATATATTTTACTTCTTGTTATCTCCATGTTTTACCTGTTTTTACTCTTATTCTGTCTTTCTTTTCATGTACTTTTACTTGTCTTACTTCCGCTTGATTTTTTGCGCCTTTATAAGGGTTTAATCGATGATATATTGACTACAGTTCATTTTCGCCGCATTTCTCTTACTAATTATACATTTTTATGCGGTTAATCGTATAATCGTATAATAAACCTATGTTTCATGTTTTTTTTTTATTTTGTTGTTAATGTTTACTATTTTTACAATCGTTCACCCAAAACAAGGCGAAAGTAGCTCTTAAATTAGCAGCTTACTGAATATGGATGTTACAAAGGGGTTACTGAATGTTACCGAATAGGGATTTTGGGGGAGAGAAAGGGTTGCATATTATAACGGTATATGTTTTTTATAATCATTTCACCTCAAGCAAAGTAAGACTGCCACTGGTGTGTATGGGTGGGATTGAAAGAAAAAAACAGGATACAGGGGTAACCGAAGAAATGATAAGCGATGGATGGGATTTAGAGAGGTGAATTTAGGGTAACAAATGAAATTAAGAATAGATGGAAAATGGCAACTGATGTTGCATTTAATTTTTTGCAGATTGTAGCTATCGGAAAATCAAGTATACGGAAAAGAGTTCCACAGTCGGGAGGTGCGAGAAAAGAAATTTCAATGATGGCTATCAACAGTAGACTGGCAAAGTGGAAGCTATATTGTTTGTCAGAGAGTAAGTTGAATTGGGAGATGATGAATTATTTCAGCTTCAAACACTTTGCTAGAAATCGTTTAAGAGGTTAAAAGGGCGATAATTAGAGGATTCAGAGGGCTGTCCAAATTTTTTTGAAACACGAAATGCAGAGGTGGATTTCCAACAAGTAGGAAAGTAGGAAGCAGAGACACATTAGTTATATAATTTAGAGACGACAGGAGAGAGCTTAGGGTGCATTTTTAGAACGATGACTGGAATTCCATTCCTTCTGCTTGATTTATGGGAGTTAAGTTTAGAAATTCTGTTAGAGAAAGATCAAATCGATTGATATCGGGTGACCCGCTACATCAAGATGTTAAAATTGTAGAGATCAAGGAAGCATCCCTTTAGCAATTCTTTCTACATTTAAACAGTTCTTAAGAAGAAGGTGTTTGATTAAAAGTTACTTTTAAAATCTATTTCATTCTAAGCAAGGTAAATAAATCATCTAAGACACAAGGGATACTCAGTGAAGAAAAACGAAAAAAGAAAATCATTTGTTTGAAAATAAACAATAAAAGAAAATAAATTTTAAAAAATCTCATGTTGCATTTATATATGTTGCTTGTACAGGTCAGATGTGTGCGAAAAGAAACTGTTAGTTTAATTTAAACTCTAACATGACGAAACCTCGGTTCTAAACTAATATTGAGCTTAAGTTCATAAACTTGTATTGTCAAAATGGAATGCTCGCCAGAACAAATACTATGAAAATATATCTAAAAGATGTACTACTTACCAATGGAACATGAAGCGGATGTGGATGAGTCAACATAGTGCATATGGCAAAACGGTTCATAACTCTGGAGTGGTGGAACCAAATAATGTAGTGCACCGTAATTTACTGCCATGAAAAAAGCGCTAGAGGAAGGAAATTACTGGAAAGTAACTGACACTCACCTGAAGCGAGCGGAATATAAAATGCTCCTCATACCAATAACATTTCTACCGAGCTTCTCTACGGCATATGACTTCATTGAACTTCTTTTGATCCTTTTGAATTTATATTTTAATTGGGGTTATCAGGAGAGAATGTGCACCGTTTGGGGGCCTTCCTCTCAACGTTTTTACTTGCACACCGGCCCCACTCACTGATGTGAGGCCCCATTATAACGAAATACATGTGTAGTTATACTTGTTCAAATGTTTAACAGCGAAATTAAATTTACGAAAAACGAACAACGGCAAACCTTGAATGTAACGTGAACCTCAATACGCATTCACGACCAATCATGTCATGCCGTCATGTTCACTGAAACACTCCACAGAATATTTCTTTTCTTCCATATCCACATAGAACTATTTTCAGTGATTTCTATTAGACGTTTCATACTTTTGGTCCTAAATTAATATGAGGCTAGTAATATTTCGTTTATGTGAAAGAGCTTCTTGAACTTGGGCGAGTTTGGAAAGTGACGACTGGGCAGTTCCAGTTCAGCTGTGACAGCAATCGCTTCCGCTGCTGATTCATCATGCATTTCGTTTTCATTTCTAGCGCCATCCGCCCTGCTCTATTTTCTACTACTGATTTTGTGTTTCTTTTTCATTCTCTTTATTCTCGTACCTTGACAGCTCTTCCGCCTCACCTCTACTTCTGGTGTATTTATTTTCAATTTCAGTCTTCTTTGATTACCATGTCTGTTCTATTTTTCTCGTTTTGCCCCATCATGCAAATAAATGAATCATGGGTTCGTACTTGAAATTTTAACATATCTTTATTCACCATCATGATCATCATCATCATCATTATCTTGTATTTGTCATCAACATCGTCGTCATAATGATAATTATCTTGAATTTGTCATCATCATCCTCTTCATCATCTTGTGATTTTGTCATCATCATATTGTATTTCGTTATCATCACCGTCATCGTCATCTTATATTTTTCATCATCATCATCATTGCCATTATCATATTCGTCATATTGTATTTAACATCCACATCATCATGATCATCATCTTTCATTATCATAATCATCATTGTAAATATTATCATCTTGTATATTTTCATTATCCCCATCTTGTATTTTCGTCATCATTATCATCATCGTCATCATCTTTTATTTTCATCGCATTAATTATCTTCATAATCATCATTTTGTACTTTTGTCATATTCATCGTCCTCTTGTATTTTGGCCATCATCATCACTACCTTGTATTTTCCTTATCGCCATTACCGTCATCTTCATTTTGTATTTCCATCATCGTAATCGTCATTGTAATCATCATCACCTTGTATGCTCAACATCATCATCATCTTGAATTTTTCTTATCACCTCTATTTTTCATTATCCTCGTCGTAATCATCACGATCTTGTATTTTTGTCATTAACATCATAAATATCATGTATTTTCATCATCACGATTTTATATTTTCATCATCATCAACATCATTTTTTATTTCTTTCTTATTTACATAATAATGAACTTTTATATACTTAACAGCTTCATCCTCATCCTCATCACATTTTTTATTATAATTCCCTATTTTCCTCTTTTGCTAACAAATTAAGTCACACGTTCATGCTATCTTTGCGTCATGATAAAAAATGAAAAATCATTTAACTACATATATGCGTTCACTAGAATCCAAACATTTGCATGTAGCTACACACATACACAAACACAAAACACAGGCACTCTTTTTCGATCGAAGAAAGTGGGAAAATTGTTTCTTGTGCTGTAAACTATTTCTTGCGGCTGTCAGTGGCGTAACAAGGTCATCCAATAAAATCCTTCAGCAATACGGCAAATGGACGCAACTGTCAGTGCCATACGGCGAACCTTCACCTCGTCCGACCTCCTCGGCCCGACATCATGCTAATGCTGCATCGTTTCCTTCACTCCTTGGGCACGCCATCAAACAATACTTCGGCCAACGTTCCGGCTGCAATAGCGTCACGCATATGTCACTCAAAAACACTCCAACACATTTCTCTTTCTCTCTTCTTATGTGAAGCTCAGATGTATTCTTGTAAAATCTGCAAATATTTGTGATTTTCAATTAGCCCCGTACTTCAGAAAAAAAGTCATTTTCGGAATTGCAAAAATGTGAAATTTTTGTCATGGTAACAATCGATAATAATTGGCTGAAGGTAAACTATTGTTACCTTAGTTACATCTGGAAGATTCCATCGGTAATAGTATGTGAAGAAAATGGCGTAAAGGAATCAAAATAAAATTATTATATATACTTTCAGGTTAGTAATCTTGAACAGTTTTCAATTTTTAATAAATATATGAGCAATAAATTATTAGTAACTTCAAGATAAAATTTATTTTCCTATTCAAAGGTCTTTTAGAGTAACGGTAAATTTAAGCGTGCACGATGTGTCATTTTTTTTTCTTCTTCATCTTCTATGTGCCTTGTCTCTTTAGGACGTAAGCAGTTGTTTCATAACAACTTTCTATTACGTATGGCTTTTAGTAGTTGTCTTCCTTTGCTAATGCCCAACTCTCTTTGTCTCTTTCATTCTCACAAGATCCTCAGGTATGTGGCTCGATACATTCCTCTGTCTCTCTTGCTTTCATTGAGCAATTAAGTGTTTAAGTTTTCCAAGCCCTCTTTCCTCAATAGGTGTCTGAGGAATTTCAGCTCTATTTTCTTGATTCTCTGCGGAGGTGTACTTTCTGTTGCCATTTTTAAGACTCCCTTGTTACTTACTCGCTCCATATATAAAATATTCAGTATCCCAATAAGGATACTTCTACTGCGTTTAGTTTTTGCCTTAGTTATAAGAAAATTGTCCAACATTCAGTTTTGTATCGTATAAAAATAGATATTACATAACAATCAAGCATTTTTTCTATTGATTTTTTTCTCCTTTCTTTACACTTTGGTATGCATTTGGAAAGCATCTTTAGCTAATTCTGCTTTCTTTTCTTTCTAATCAGCAAAAAATAAACCGGAGTATTAGATGTTTTGTATGGCTCACTTAAATTGTTGTAAAATAAAGTACGAAAATTATTGAGTGGATATCTCAATTTGTGTAGATTTAGATTTTAGTTTTAACATTTCTTTCCTCTGTTAAATAGTCTTTTCAAAAGTATGGTAAGAAGAATGATGCTGGAATAGAATAGATACATAGACACTATTAAACAAACCCACAGATTATGTATTTTTCTGGCAGTTTCTGATTCCAAAGCATGCCAAAATACAAGAAGCGAACACAATAATCTACGTGGGTCACTTTGATTATCGGCGATTCTGCAATATATATGAAAAACAGTTAATTATTTTAACAAAAATGGATGCTATTACGAATAATAAAGAATACAAGGAAGTTATAAAATTATGCTTATTATATATATATTTCAATGTAAGCATGGTCAAGATATTCTAAATTATGAAATTAAAAAGCAGGAATAAAAGTATACAATTAAATCCTTTTGAACGATTGACAAGCTGCTATATTTATTTTTAAAAATGGGAAAATGGCAAATTAACAAAGATGTTTGTTAGACGTGTGGCCTATTTTTATCTCATAGGTTACGTGAATAAGCAGAATTACCGTTACTGGGCAGACATAAATCCGAATGAAGTTCATGAGCGCCATTTAACCGCTAGTAAGGTGACAGTATGTTATACTATTTCATTACATGGTATATTCGGACTTTTAATTTTTGAAAAAGAATAGGATATCTCAGTCACAGTCATTGCGAATCGTTACGTGGAGATCTTACATTCCTTCCTTACACCTGAATTGAACAATTTTTCACACGTTCAAGAAACCTGGTTTCAACAGGATGGAGTGACATCACACACTGCGCGGCACTCATTGGAGGCTGTGAGAATTGTTCGGTAACCGTGTGATCTTAAAGTCGGTAATGTTCCATGGCCTCTTAGATAGCCAGATTAGTTTGTTTGCGATTTTTCTTGTGGGGCTATCTCAAGAGCACCGTTTACAAGACTCAACCAAGAACTCTGAATGAGAAAACAGAGAATTCAGGATGATATTCACAGTATCCCAGCTGAGATGTCGCAGCAGTCAAGGAGGAATCTCAGCAGCAGATTTCAAGAATGCATTCGTACAGGAAGACGCCATCTACAGTACGTAATTTTAAAAAAATCAAAATTCCATCCTTGTTTCTTAAATGACATGTTTTATGGTTTCAATTACTTTGAATAAAAATACTTTTTCAATCGCTCTTGGTTTTATTGGATTCCCGTTTTTTATTTCTTTTGTTTTTTGGGTAACCCTATAGATAGATAGATAGATAGATAGATAGATAGATAGATAGATAGATAAGAGAGAGAGAGAGAGAGAGAGAGAGAGAGAGAGAGAGAGATACATATTTACGATAATATATGTTGGAATTCATATTTATCAAACCTGGCTCTGTAAGCTTAGCGGCCTGCCCGTTTAGTAAAAAGATTAATGAATCAAAAAATGAGAAAATTCAAAGAATATTTCCCAAGGAGTTGTGTAAATATTTTTTCCTTGTCCAGAAGGACTAGAAAAACGTTTTTAGTTCAGATAAAGCTGTTTTTTAACAAAAGGATAGTTGCAAATAAATTTCTTAAAATGTCCGCAAAGTCAGGTTTTCTGAAAAAGGTAACAAACTAATGGTAAAACAACGAAAATGGAAACTGAGAAAGAAAAAAAGAGTTGTAAAAGTCCAAAACTTTTGCCAATGAAGGATTAATATCTTCAACTTGGAACACACCAGGGCCTGGTGTCATCGACATTTTTAGAATAGGTAAGTGTATATAACCTTCTGATAAAGCAAAATTGATTTCTCATAAACAAATATGGACTGTATCTCCATTTGACGAAAATCTAATCAAAAACCATTTCAAATAAGATTAAATTATGTCAGATCAGTTTTTTAAGTTCAACAGGTCGTTAAAAGAAAAGGACTTTCTAATGTCGGACATACAGTTACCCATACATGAATAATACATGACCCTGGCTAAAAAAAAAAATGCAGAATAAGAAATGATAAGAATTGAATATCCAAGTCAGTATTGAGAGTGGATGGACATTTCCAATGTATCACTTATTATCTCAGGCATAACTTTAAGTATCGAAAGAGGGTTGTAGAATACACCGATTGCGAGGCGAGGGATGTTTCAATTTTATTATCGACTGCAAACTTTAAAACTTCCTCCCCAATTGCCTGAATGTAGACGATCGGAAGCTGTCGGTTGTTGTTTTCGGAAGAAACAGGCATGCTGGCCCTGCGGGAAGGGTTGCCACATTTGTGCAAACTTCTCCGGCAAGAAGAAGGATCGGCAAAATATGTCAGCCGAAGACTTGGTTCCTTGACCCCTACTAAGACAGCTGAAAAGCCCATCACTATATATGCTGAATGGAATATCAGTTAAATTACATATATGCGATAATTAATTTTGTATTAAATAATAATATTAGTTAAATAGTGTAGTGACACTGGCAAATTAATATACCTAATTTGCATAACTCGTCACTGAGAATAGGTATGGAGGAGCTTGGCGACTGATTGGTACTAAACTTCACTTTACATCACATAAGTTTAAAATTTTTACATATTTTGTGTTTAGGAAAAGTTAGTAAAAACAGCCGAAATAAAAATAGTATAATCATGCTCAAAGGCTCCTTTAAGTTAGATCAAAAATATAAATTGTTTGCTTTCTTTGTTTGTTTTTTATAATCATTTCACTCCAGTCAAGGCAGATTTACTGCGACTGGTGCATTGGATGTTACATAAGAGAAGAGTGATGAGTAAGAGGAACAAGTTATAGGGGTATAAACTCGCACCTAGTTGTTCACTTGTTGACACTTCGGCTACCTTTCCTGACAAAAATAATTATAATTTCCAATTTTAGAGAAATCTTTTCTCATCTTGAAAACCACTTAAAATTAATACCATCCATCTGAAAATAGGGTTACAAATTTTAAAATTGAATAGAATCAATAAAGAACAGGAAGGATAAAACGTCATTAATCTAACATGTTCCAATTTATTAAGTTGCTTCAGAGCTGTGTAAATAATAAAATAATTTAAAGATTAAAAATTAAAAAATCACTATATATGCAGACATTGAGGTTTGATTTCATTGGTCAAACACGTGTCAAGTGTAATAAAGCAACAGATTTTCGTTTTTACATATAAGAATACTATTCACGTTTATATATGTGTGCCACGTGTAATAAAAACAATAAATGTTTATTTTAAATGTAATTGTGCATAAATATAGGTTTAAATGTATATATGCAAAAATAATACATGTATCAAGCGTATTTAAACTATGGATGAGTTTTTAAATGATGTGTATGAAAATAATAATGGAGAAAAAAACTCAGTCAACAAACTGTCTCTATTTTTTTAATTAAGAATAAATCTTTGACTGATAAAAAAATCTATAAAGAAGCTTCATAAATTAAAAGAATGTTAGATAAAAGATACTCTTCTTTCCTGTTTTTACTTATTCTCTCTCTCTATAGAATATATATCTATATTATTCATTCACATGCAAGCCTGTTTCGCTGTATCACAGCTCATCAGTGTGGCTAGACACATCACATTGCTTCACATTGCACATTGTTGTATATAAGCAGTGTATACACACGCCCATCACCGAAAGAACTCAATTCATTTCTGAAGAGTCACGCTTACATAGCTGAAGTGGAAACTGTTTTTAAGTTTTTCTTATATATATATATATATATATATTGTAATATTGTATTACCGTCTTAATAACCTCTCTGACGATGGCAGATGTGAGCCGTAAGCTTAGAACCAAATTAATAAAACATTATCTAAATGTTGGAGAATTTTTGGCTTTATTTTCAATTGAAATTAAAACCAAAATACGACGTTTAGAACGGCTCATTATTAAACATAACAGACATTTATTGTCGCTTATGTTTAACAGTATATATTTAGAATATATATATATATATATATATATATATATATATATATATATATATATATACATATATATATATATAATGTTTCATATATTTCATTTTAAACAATTCATAAACCCCAATTTTTATTATTTTCATAATTCTTTCATCATAATTGAGTGATTTATTTTCATTAATTTTCTGAAGCTGTTTCCACCAAATAAAAACTTTTCAATTTTTACTTTTCTGGTGATATAATTTTTATTTCACAATATTCATACCTCAAAACTTAAGACATCTCTGTCTTTATATATATATAATGTGTAGTGTATATTGCATTTCAGAAATTCATTTACAGATATTTACATTCAAGATAATTCTGAATAATTTATTTTTTTATTTTCAAACTTTCGAAAAACTGATTGCGTATATGGTTGAATATAAGCTCTCCAATTCAAATAATATTAACTGAAACAAAAACGTCAGTATCGTAGATAGGAATTTTGTAGCTAAATTCTGGCATTTTAGATATACATTATAAATGTTGAACTATTTTTATATTGGCTTTTTCTTTTGTATAATAATAACTTCACTAACCTCATAGTCGGATCTCTTAAACTCCATAAAATTGTTGATAAGTGTTACACTTGTTTTTCTGAAGAGAAAAATACTCCAAATTTGCGCAGCAGCTAAGTCCTATAATTTCACAGATTCTTACTCCCTGATATCACTTAATTAAAACAGTAAGCCTACTGATCCTGCAATGATTACTAATGAGTAACTTGAAATGCAGCATTAATAAACTCCATCATACTCTAGCCTCTTTGTGTAAAAATCTCTTCAAATAAGTTTTAGCACACTCAGAATCAAATTAGGGATAAACTGTTCAAAGTACTTTTATTATGTCAATAATCAGAAATCAAATATTCTCCGTAGCGTAGGCAACTCTTCTTAAACACATCCTGCTAATTTTTCGAAAGTTAATTTTCAAATTCAAATATGTTTATATATAACTCGGGAAATATGCTACTTTACGATGGTAAAATCGTTCTGCAAATGAGTTCATTTATACAATGCAAATTGAAATTCTCTGAGTAATGTCGGAATATATCCAACATGCATGCTTAAGATACATGAAATAGTCTGCCTTTGATAATGACTGATTTGGCTGATATTACTCAAAAAGGCACCATGAACTGCGGATAGTTTATTTTCATGAGTATGTGCTAAATCTTATACAAAATGTGGGAGAAAGATCTATAATATTTATACAGAAACCTGTAGTCGTCATTCATACAATTTCTATATGCAAACACACACATATATATATATAAACGTGGGATCGAAGTCATTAGAGCAAAACTTGAACATAATTCCAAGAAAAATTGAATGAGTGAGTGAAGACATTTAAATTCTTTTCACTCTCGTTCAGAAAGAAGTTAAGATAAGTGCGGTTATGTCAAAGCATTTGTCTTCTTCCTTTAATCTACTTTAATTTCATGGGGAAAATTTCGGCCTCACGGATGTTTAGTTCAAGTAAAATGTAGAAAAATTTAAAAGTAAGTTAAATTTACTTTCCGTTGTCATAAATAATTTTCAAACATTAATAATATTTTGAGAATCTAATTATACGTGACTCATGGAAGGAATTTTTAAAATAAAAAAAATACAAATTAGCATTCGAGATTTTAGATATAACACATGAAAATTCATGTATGTATTTGCAATTCCATATGAGATATTTTGTTTATGTGGTTGTCCAAATCATCGCGAAATCTGTTATATATATATATATATATATATATATATATATATATATATATCAGTTTAATTTATCATAACAAAGCTAACATTGGCTTTTTATACTAAGATGAATTTACATATAACTTGAGAATTAATTCATTTTTTATTGTATTTATTATAAATTCAAATTTACCCATGGGACAAAACATTATAGAATAAATGAAACCAAATATGCTGTTGATATTTTTTAAACGTTTCACCTCAAGCAAGGCATGCCCGCCACTCGTGCGAATGAAGTTACAGCGAGTGAAAATAAGAAAAGGAATCACGTACAGAGGATGTCAAATAACGCATAAGAGAATGATGAGAATCAAGCAGTTAGAAGATGGCAATTGAAGTCGCATTTCAAATTTTGGAGATTGTAGCTATCGTAAAAATAAGTATACTGAAGAAAGTTCCACAGATAGAAAGTGCGTGAAAAAGAAGTGAGAGTAGCTGAGCCGGTTACATTTTACTATTTTGACGATAAAAAGGGTGGGACTTAATTGACAATCTTGGAGCATTCATGTGGTTGAGGCACAAGGGAATGAAGCTCATCAGAGCAGAAGCCGTAAAAAGTATTTGTAGAAAAGGCAGGGGAAGCCACATCCTGTCGGTTTGAAAGTGACTGAAGACGAGTTGTTATATCAAGATTGATTACATTGCAGATCATCCTTTGGATTTTGTCGAGAACCCCGTGATGAATAACAGGAGCATCTTACCAGATATGGCAAAAGTATTCAAGGCAATGGTAGATTCATAAACGTGTCAGATGTATTCTACCGAAAAAATAAATTCCTGGTTCAACACAGTGACCCAATCTTCTTTGTGGTAGATGTAGCTATTGATTCAATTTAGTCCTTCCACTTGTCTTCACAGTTAAAGGTAAAGCCAAGGAGGCGCTGTGTATTGTTTTCTGGGAGACCAGCCTCATCCATACTGTTGGGAGGTAGGAATAGTTTCTATATGTGGATTAAACGAGAACAGCTTTCTTTTGGAAGCATTAACATTTACAAGCCATTTCTTCCCAAAATCCATCACAGATAAGAGGTCCTTTCCAAGAGCAGTAGAATGGGGATTTTGATTTGTATATCCTGTTATGATTAAATTTTTTTCGAAATAATTCTAATGCAATAATCAAAATGCATTTACAAGAATCAAATTTATAACTGTGGCTGGGTGGTCATAAATAGCTTAGAATTCAATAATTTATTAATAATTTAAGAAACCATGCAAATGTATTTCTTAGGGTATTTATGATCAAATGAATATCTATCGATGTTGGAACAAAAAGGAATAATGAAAAATATAGGTATATAAAGGCGATGTTTATTCATTTGATTTGTAAACTGTTCTATCAAAGGTGAAATAAAAATTGTTTAACTTTTTGACGCCATCTTTTAAGTGGACAACGAGATAATCATGATTTAATGTTACCAAGAATGAGTTGAGGATATGTCGTTATTAACATCAGAACTTCAACGTTAGAAATGATACAAAGCAGATAATTTAATTATGCTAATATATTCAAATAAAATGATTAAGATTTTCATAGAATGTGTAATGTAGGAAACATAACGATAAAATTACTAGGAAAATGTTATCTTGATCAAATATCATTTATTTCAACTACTTCGGGTTTCTGCAGAAAAATATGGTAAAATTAAAGATACTTGATGTGGTAACGTTTTAATTTGTATTAACGGATCAGGTGTACAATCTTTCTTTACAAATCTTCATTCTATTTTACTCATTATTTTTTCGATTTCTACTTACGATTTGTTGCACCTGAAATGTGTTCTTGTTGGATAATTTTCACTGATGTTACATATTTTTTTTGTTTTTTTTACTTTGTACACTTTTTCATAATTAATCTATTTTCAACTAGCAGTATAGCCCGTCGTTGCTCGGATGTAATGAAAGCTTTAAAACTAATCCATGGTCCTGGAGCTCAAACTCTTTGGACGTTGGCACGAAAGACGAAAATGCAATAGTTGTTTCCAGTTAAAGCGAAACCGTAAACTGAAAGAAAAATGAATGGATGTAAGTCAAATTTTGATTTCCGGATATCGATATCAAATAAGTTTTTTTCGTTGTAAACTGAATTTTGAAGGCTAAATAAGTCCTCTGACTAAATGATATCATAGCTGAGACTAAAAACTACAATTGCACCTACTTAGAGCCAAACCCGAAGCAAAAACTAAATTAAAAGGACTGAAAAAATACAGACATACAGGCAGATAAACAGACACACACACAAACATCTTGCCTTTTATATATATATATATATATA
>JBBBDQ010002171.1:2410000-2484850 GCA_037127315.1 Ascarosepion bandense | reverse complement strand
TGGGTGTGTTTGGGTCTTACTAACACTATGTATATGTTTTCATTTGACATTGTTTTTGTTTTGGGGATTTTTTGTTTCTTCATACCCCCTTCCCATCATGTCATTTCATGCACAAATTTTTAAATCTATTTTTGTATTATATTTGTAAATAGTCACAAATTTTTATGTACATTTGGGGCGTTTTGTAGGTCCCTGGTATGGTTTTTGCGGTATTTTGGTGTACGATATGTATGAGTGTTGATGGACAAATTCTTATGGTGAATGAAAAATTGTAACGTATGTATGGGTCGTGAATCCGATTAGCTAGGTATAAGATAGAGTACTGAAGACCACCCCAAGTTTTGTACCCCCACCCATTTTTCGGCCTTGTGCCATAATTCTTTGTAATTCAAGAATAAATAAAACTAGCCATTTCCTACCAATCTTGTGTTGTGTGGTAAATGGCAGAGGATCAAAGTGTAGTATCTGTTCCATAGTGATACTTACTATTGCTTTGTTTCCTGGACAATTGTGTTCCAGCCTAAGTTTATTGCTCAGGCCCGCGCAAAAGTAGCGTGCAAACGCGAAACGCCGGAAGACAAGCGTCCGTGGTTCGGCCTCTTGGGAGGCATGGCCTCGGAAGGGCCTGGGGAAGTAGTTCCTCCCACCACGGCGTCGGTGGGAGGAAAGGAGGGTGACTGGCAACTACCGCCACGGGAGTCACCCTCCGTAGCGTCCGTAGCAGCAGCAGCATCCCCCAAACCATCGACCTCTGGATGGACAGGGGGTAAGATGATAATGAAGGGCGAAGACTTCTATGACGAAATGAAAGTCAAGTACGCTCAATACATCAAAGGAACTGAGCTAGTCTCAGTTCCAGAACAGCTTGCACAGATAGAAGTGCGTATTATTACGCTAATAACTAAAGACATCAAGTCCCATAAGATGGTAGGAGTAACCAGGGACGCATTTGAAGAGGCAATTGCAGCTCTGAAGCTGAATGCGAGGGCCGTGGCGAGGAAGAGCAATGCCATGTGGGACGTCCTGCTGGCTTCAGCGGAGGAAGCCAAAAGATTAATTGGGGTAGTCCTGGAGACTAAAACGCTCCAACTCCACACGGAGTACATGGGGACCAGAAAAATCAAGGTCACCCTGCATGGCGTCCCCATGGACATTGCTGAAGACCACATAGGCGCCTTTTTCGCAAATTATGGAAGGGTGTCCTGTGTGTCCTCGCTACGGTCCAAGGCCGGAATCCTAACAGGCGACATGACCCTGCAGTTGACCATATCGAAGGAAAACATCGAAAAAATTCCGAACATCCTCACCTGCAGGGGTCGCGTAATATTCATAATTGTTGAAGGGAGAAAACCGTGCTGTTGGGTCTGCGGGGCGGCGGAACATGTAGCAAAGACCTGCCCCACCAAGAATCCTGCCCCAAAGGCCCAACCAGCCAAGCAACTACCGCAGGAGGAAGCAAAAACAAAGACGGCATCACCAGCACCGGCTCCAGCAGCCAACAAGGACGGCGAGTGGCAGGTGGTGGGCAGGAAGAAGACAAAAACACCGTCCCCGGCGAAGGTGCCGCCACCTGCCAAAACGCCGGCTAAGATGAAGGAGACCCCGGTGAAGGAGACCCCGTTGAAGAGGTCTCCAGTCCAACCGGAAAGGGGTTCCCAAAAGGAAAAGAGCCCCTCGCCTAGTATGGAGATGGAGGTGGAAAGGGCAGCGTCTCTCAAACGTGGGAGAGACGAGGAAGCGGAGGAAGAACACGACAGCCCTAAGTCGCGGCGGAAAAGCAGGAGCAGAGAGAGAAAGGTGCACAAGGAGAAATGCTCGTCGCTACCGGTGTCCCCCGTAAGACGGACTTATGCGGACAAGGCAAGAAGCCTTCCCGCTTCCCCGCTTAAAGCTTCCCAGTCCCCAGTTTTTAAACTGACCCCCCTGGCAAAAGCTAGTGCCACAACTCCTACTCCCTCCCCTTCTCCTACTCCCACTCCCTCTAGGGCTAAGAAAAAAAATGCCCTCCCTCGTGGGGACGCCCTGATGAAGGTACAGGAAAACATTTCGGAGGAGTGGTCTTCGCAGCGACGAAGGCTACTGAAGCCTCTTTTAAAATTGACCTCTGTGAAGGGTCTCTCTACGGAAGACCCGAGGAACTTTGCCCAGGCCCCAGGTGTCATCACCCTGGTAAGAAATACCGGGGGGAACCTGCGGGTCTGGGACCATATCGCAGAGGTCCAGAAGCAGTATCCAAAACTTAACATGGTCAAAGAACAGTCACCTGAATTGAGGAAAATGGCTAAAAATTGTTCGGGGAGGTTCCCCGTATTGCTCCACCCCTGCTTATATAGGGTGGTAAAACTTATTTATCCAACGGACGTCGGCGGTATTGTCCTAGACGGACGAATTACGTCCGATATAGGTACAGGGTCCCTAGGACAGTCCGTCGGGGTCCCATCCACCAGAGATTTTTTCCCCGTATGTGATTAGAGCCGTTGTTGCATGTTTTTCTTGTTCTCTTTTTCAGGCCTAAGAAATGTCTATCAAGATAGCCAGTTTGAATGCGTATGGCCTGAGGGATCGGGGTAAGGCGGCTCGCCTGCTTCGTGACCTCTTGTCGTACGGCGTGGATGTGGCCGCGATCCAAGAGACTCACTTTGTTTGCGAAGTCGACTCGTGTGTGCTGGATGACGACTTTGTCGTTTATTCAGCATATGGGAGCCGGCGGGCCAGAGGTGTTTCTTTGCTGGTTAAGCGTACCCTGGACGCGAGGGTTGACCTTGTCCATGTCGGTGCCGAGGGCCGGCTGATCGTGGCCGATATTGCAGTGAAAAGCAAGTCGTTCCGGCTGATTGCGGTTTATGCGCCCAATGTTCAAGGTGAGCGTGTCTCTTTCTTTCGGCTGTTGGAGCCCTTCATGGTGCATTCAACACGGCTAATCTTAGTTGGGGACTGGAATGCCATCCTAACCCCCAAATGGGATAGAGGGAGGGGCGCTAGCGGGTGGAGTGGTGATCGTAGCCTGGTCAATCTGGTCGGCGATTTTGGTCTCGTCGATAGATACCGGGTCGATCATCCGGAAGGGAGCATGTGGACGTGGACGCGTAGTTGGCCCTCTACCCGGGTATCAGCGTACCTGGATAGGGTGTTAGTGAGAGAAGCCGACATAGACTTCTTAGAATGTCCAACGTTCCACTGGTTAGGCTACACGGATCACAAACTCGTTTGTGCCCGTGTGGTGTTAGATTTTAGGCCTAGGTTGGCTGGTTATTGGAAGTTCAATCAGTCCTTACTGGACAGGCGGGACTTTCGTGACCAGCTGACAAAACTAGTTCAGCGGGCGTTAATTGGGCGAGTCATTGGGAGTAAGTGGTGGGTTAGTCTTAAGGACTCCATTAGGTCTTTCGCCACCAAATATAGCCAACGGCTCAACCTAGATAAGGCTGCGGAGGCAAAGACACTTAGAGCTAATTTCGCCCGGGCGGAGGCTGGTGGGGATTCCCTAGAAATAGCCTTAGCCAGGGAGGCCCTGGAGCGTTCGACTAGCGGGCGCTACATGGGCCAGGTAATTAGGGCTAAGTTAAGCAAGATGTCTTCCGAAGCTGTGAAAATGGGCGCGGAACTGCGCAAGGAAGAAATTCGCCGAGCCGGCGACCGGTACATTCGAGAGGTACGCGACCCGGAGGGACATCTCCTTAGGTCCACTGACGACATGTGCGGGGCGTTCCGGCAGCATTTCGAACACCGATTTACCAAGGAGCCTGGTCTCCGTGACGAGGAGTTTCGCAGCTATTTGGCTGACTTTCCCCTCGGCTTTCGCCGGCTGAAGCGGCTAGCTGCGAAGGGGAGATTACGGAGGACGAAATCTACGTGGCTTTGAAGAAGGTCGGCAGTGGCAAGTCGCCAGGTTTGGATGGTTTGCCCTATGAATTGTACTTGAGGATGTCGCACCTTTTTGTCCCGCTCTTGGCTGTCGTGTTCAACCACTGGTTTCGGCAGGGGTCCATCCCCGGTCGGATCACCAGGGGCGTGATCACGCTGTTGAGAAAAGGCAAGAAGGTTGGGAGGGAACTAGATGATTACAGGCCCATAACTCTGCTAAACACAGAGTTAAAGATTTTGGCCAAGATCCTGACGAATCGCTTGCAGCTAGTTGCCGAGTCTCTGTTGGAACCGGATCAGACTTGTTCTGTGAAGGGGAGAACAATTCAGAGCAACCTGCACTTGATTCGCACGATCGTAGAGGGTGTAGAAGACGACGATGAGGCCGCGCTGATCAATTTAGATCAGTCCAAGGCATTTGATAGGATTGACCATGGCTACCTGGCTGCTGTCCTGCAGGCCGCCGGATTCAAACCCGACTTCAGCCGCTGGATTAGCCTTCTGTATCGCTCCCCCCAGGCTGTGGTACAGGTGAACGGGAAGCTGTCGGGCGCTTTCGCGCTGTCTAGGTCGGTCCGACAGGGTTGTCCACTGTCTTCTCTCCTTTATGTCTTGGCGTTGGAGCCCCTCCTTCGCCGGCTAAGGGACGAGACTGGCAGTCCGGTCCTGCGTGGAATTGAAGTCCCTGGCGGAGCTCGAGCCAGGGTTTCTGCGTACGCCGATGACGTAACGACCTTTGTGTCCTCCCGCAGGGACATAGAGGCGGTACACCAGGCGCTTGTACGGTACGAGAAGGTGACAGGGGCCAGAATTAACTGCGACAAGTCATCCGGCTTGCGGTTAGGTGCCTGGAAGGGAGTTTCCCTCCCGGGGCCCTTCAGCTGGACGGACGGGCCGGTCAAGCTCCTCGGAGTTTGGTTCGGTCCGGACTTACAGCTGGAGAAAAACTGGTCAGAAGTACTGGCAAAGGTCGGCGCGTCGGTCAAGACTTGGCGTCGACGGGGTCTCTCCGTGAAGGGCTTGGCGGAGGTGTGTAACACATACCTCTTTCCCATGATCCTGTACCGGCTGTCAGTACTTCCCCTTTGTGACGATCATGAGAAGGCGCTCGAGCGTTTGCTATTCTCCTGTCTGTGGAGAGGACGCAAACACATGGTCGACAAAGGAGTCTGTTGCCTCCGTCCGTGTCAAGGGGGTCTGGGGATGCCACACTTGAGGAGCCACGTGCTCGCTTCAAGGTTGGCATTCCTCAGGCGCGCGTTAGAGGAAGATCGGTTGCTTGCGGGGGTAGTGAGGGACATGTTCCCTTGCCTTACCATCACGCCCCCGACCCTATGGCTGACCGTCAGGCCTTGGGTGCGACCGAAATTCCTCCTCGAATGTCTGGCGGCTTTACAGGCCATTCCACGGTCCAGTGACCTTTCACAGCCTAGGAAAATCTTCTATCGGGGATTAGTGGAGGGTGCCGTGAAGGATAAGCTGTGGAGTAAGCTCGGCATGTCGAGAGTGGAGTACCGCTCTCATTGGTCTTGGGCGCCAGGTGCAGATTGGCTCAGCAACTCTGAGTTTTCTCTGACCTGGCGATTGGCTCGGAATGGTTTGTCTCTCAATGACAAGCGTTTCGCAATGGGCCTGGCGGATTTGCCAGATTGTGAACGTTGCAACCTTGGAATCAAGGAGACGTCTGCGCACGCCTTCTTCCATTGTTCGCGCGTTCGCCCGTTGTGGGCGCGTGTCGGCGAGTTGACTGCTCGTATCGCGCCGCGGGAGCTCGTGCTCATTGATCGCGCATACGCTGTGGACAATGTGTTGCCCCCGTACTCTGGAGTGAAGCGGATGGTGTTTCTGACGCTGCTGGCCTCGGCTAGAATGGTGATATGGACGACGCGACTGGAGGAAGTCTTGCGGGGCGGCCGTCTTTCGGATCAGGATCTAATCCGATATTTTGAGCACCAGCTCAAAATGAAGATTAGAACTGAACGGAAACGGCTGCACCCGACAGACTTTTGCGAAAGGTGGATACATGCAGCGAGCCTGGTTCGTGTGACCGGGGCTAGCCTTGATTTTCTTTTTTAGATCTGCTAATCACATCGGGGGGGATTCCTTTGGAACCCTTCCCGTGGTTAAGGTAGATATTCTTTTGTGTACCTAGTTAATGTGAGTGTATGGGTTGTCCTAGCCTGTTCCCGGCTCCAATACTTTTGTTATGATCCAGTTCGAGATCCCCGTTGTCCATCGTTATTTTGTCCCGTTTTACTCTCGGCTGGGTCAGCCTTATATATTCCCCAGTCCAATTTATTTTAACCTGCTTCTCCATTCCCCTGTAGAAAGAGAGCTACTTGATTTTGCCTTTAAGGCAGAATACAGTGGCCTCTTTAATTATGAGGGTGTGTTTGGGTCTTACTAACACTATGTATATGTTTTCATTTGATATTGTTTTTGTTTTGGGGATTTTTTGTTTCTTCATACCCCCTTCCCATCATGTCATTTCATGTATAAATTTTTAAATCTATTTTTGTATTATATTTGTAAATAGTCACAAATTTTTATGTACATTTGGGGCGTTTTGTAGGTCCCTGGTATGGTTTTTGCGGTATTTTGGTGTACGATATGTATGAGTGTTGATGGACAAATTCTTATGGTGATTGAGAAAATTGTAACGTATGTATGGGTCGTGAATCCGATTAGCTAGGTATAAGATAGAGTACTGAAGACCACCCCAAGTTTTGTTCCCCCTCCCATTTTTCGGCCTTGTGCCATAATTCTTTGTATTCAAGGAATAAATAAAACTAGCCATTTCCTCCCAATCTTGTGTTGTGTGGTAAATGGCAGAGGATCAAAGTGTAGTATCTGTTCCATAGTGATACTTACTATTGCTTTGTTTCCTGGACAATTGTGTTCCAGCCTAAGTTTATTGCTCAGGCCCGCGCAAAAGTAGCGTGTAAACGCGAAACCCCGGAAGACAAGCGTCCGTGGTTCGGCCTCTTGGGAGGCATGGCCTCGGAAGGGCCTGGGGAAGTAGTTCCTCCCACCACGGCCTCGGTGGGAGGAAAGGAGGGGGATTGGGCATTACCGCCGCGGATTAATCCCCCTTCAGTTCCAGCAGCTGGTTTACCAGCATCAGTAACTGTGCTACCAGGACCGGGATCAACTAAACCCTCGACCTCTGGATGGACAGGGGGAAAGATGATAATGAAGGGAGAAGAGTTCTATGACGAAATGAAGGTCAAGTACGCTCAGTACATTAAAGGAACTGAGCTGGTCTCTGTTCCGGAAGAACTAGCTAAAATAGAAGTGCGTATTATTACGCTGATAACTAAAGACATCAAGTCTCATAAGATGGTAGGAATAACTAGAGACGCATTTGAGGAGGCAATTGCAACTCTGAAGTTGAATGCTAGGGCCGTGGCGAGGAAGAGCAATGCCATGTGGGACGTCCTGCTGGCTTCAGCAGAGGAAGCCAAAAGATTAATTGGAGTTGTCCTGGAGACTAAAACGCTACAACTCCACACCGAATATATGGGGACCAGGAAGATCAAGGTTACCCTGCATGGCGTCCCCATGGACATTGCAGAGGACCACATAGGTGCCTTTTTCGCCAATTATGGAAAGGTGGCCTGTGTTTCCTCGCTGCGGTCCAAGGCCGGAATTTTAACAGGCGACATGACCCTGCAGTTGACCATTTCGAAGGAGAATATCGAAAAAATTCCTAACATCCTCACCTGCAGGGGTCGCGTGATATTTATTATTGTAGAGGGCAGGAAGCCGTGCTGTTGGGTCTGCGGGGCGGCGGAACATGTAGCAAAGACCTGCCCCACCAAGAATCCTGCCCCAAAGGCCCAACCAGCCAAGCAACCACCGCAGGAGCAAGCAAAAACAAAGACGGCATCACCAGCACCGGCTCCAGCTGCCAACAAGGACGGCGAGTGGCAGGTGGTAGGCAGGAAGAAGAATAAAACACCATCCCTGGACGAAGGTGCCGCCACCTGCCAAAACGCCGGCTAAGATGAAGGAGACCCCGGTGAAGGAGACCCCGGTGAAGAGGTCTCCAGTCCAACCGGAAAGGGGTTCCCAAAAGGAAAAGAGCCCCTCGCCTAGTATGGAGATGGAGGTGGAAAGGGCAGCGTCTCTCAAACGTGGGAGAGACGAGGAAGCGGAGGAAGAACACGACAGCCCTAAGTCGCGGCGGAAAAGCAGGAGCAGAGAGAGAAAGGTGCACAAGGAGAAATGCTCGTCGCTACCGGTGTCCCCCGTAAGACGGACTTATGCGGACAAGGCAAGAAGCCTTCCCGCTTCCCCGCTTAAAGCTTCCCAGTCCCCAGTTTTTAAACTGACCCCCCTGGCTAAATCTAGCGCATCAACTCCCACGCCCTCCCCTTCTCCTACTCCCACTCCCTCTAGGGCTAAGAAAAAAAATGCCCTCCCTCGTGGGGACGCCCTGATGAAAGTACAGGACAACATTTCAGAGGAGTGGTCTTCGCAGCGACGAAGGCTACTGAAGCCTCTTTTAAAATTGACCTCTGTGAAGGGTCTCTCTACGGAAGACCCGAGGAACTTTGCCCAGGCCCCGGGTGTCATCACCCTGGTAAGAAATACCGGGGGGAACCTGCGGGTCTGGGACCATATCGCAGAGGTCCAGAAGCAGTATCCAAAACTTAACATGGTCAAAGAACAGTCACCTGAATTGAGGAAAATGGCTAAAAATTGTTCGGGGAGGTTCCCCGTATTACTCCACCCCTGCTTATATAGGGTGGTAAAACTTATTTATCCAACGGACGTCGGCGGTATTGTCCTAGACGGACGAATTACGTCCGATATAGGTACAGGGTCCCTAGGACAGTCCGTCGGGGTCCCATCCACCAGAGATTTCTTCCCCGTATGTGATTAGAGCCGTGGTTGCATGTTTTTTCTGTTTCTCTTTTTCAGGCCTAAGAAATGTCTATCAAGATAGCCAGTTTGAATGCGTATGGCCTGAGGGATCGGGGCAAGGCGGCTCGCCTGCTTCGTGACCTCTTGTCGTACGGCGTGGATGTGGCCGCGATCCAAGAGACTCACTTTGTTTGCGAAGTCGACTCGTGTGTGCTGGATGACGACTTTGTCGTTTATTCAGCATATGGGAGCCGGCGGGCCAGAGGTGTTTCTTTGCTGGTTAAGCGTACCCTGGACGCGAGGGTTGACCTTGTCCATGTCGGTGCCGAGGGCCGGCTGATCGTGGCCGATATTGCAGTGAAAAGCAAGTCGTTCCGGCTGATTGCGGTTTATGCGCCCAATGTTCAAGGTGAGCGTGTCTCTTTCTTTCGGCTGTTGGAGCCCTTCATGGTGCATTCAACACGGCTAATCTTAGTTGGGGACTGGAATGCCATCCTAACCCCCAAATGGGATAGAGGGAGGGGCGCTAGCGGGTGGAGTGGTGATCGTAGCCTGGTCAATCTGGTCGGCGATTTTGGTCTCGTCGACAGATACCGGGTCGATCATCCGGAAGGGAGCATGTGGACGTGGACGCGTAGTTGGCCCTCTACCCGGGTATCAGCGTACCTGGATAGGGTGTTAGTGAGAGAAGCCGACATAGACTTCTTAGAATGTCCAACGTTCCACTGGTTAGGCTACACGGACCACAAACTCGTTTGTGCCCGTGTGGTGTTAGATTTTAGGCCTAGGTTGGCTGGTTATTGGAAGTTCAATCAGTCCTTACTGGACAGGCGGGACTTTCGTGACCAGCTGACAAAACTAGTTCAGCGGGCGTTAATTGGGCGAGTCATTGGGAGTAAGTGGTGGGTTAGTCTTAAGGACTCCATTAGGTCTTTCGCCACCAAATATAGCCAACGGCTCAACCTAGATAAGGCTGCGGAGGCAAAGACACTTAGAGCTAATTTCGCCCGGGCGGAGGCTGGTGGGGATTCCCTAGAAATAGCCTTAGCCAGGGAGGCCCTGGAGCGTTCGACTAGCGGGCGCTACATGGGCCAGGTAATTAGGGCTAAGTTAAGCAAGATGTCTTCCGAAGCTGTGAAAATGGGCGCGGAACTGCGCAAGGAAGAAATTCGCCGAGCCGGCGACCGGTACATTCGAGAGGTACGCGACCCGGAGGGACATCTCCTTAGGTCCACTGACGACATGTGCGGGGCGTTCCGGCAGCATTTCGAACACCGATTTACCAAGGAGCCTGGTCTCCGTGACGAGGAGTTTCGCAGCTATTTGGCTGACTTTCCCCGGCTTTCGCCGGCTGAAGCGGCTAGCTGCGAAGGGGAGATTACGGAGGACGAAATCTACGTGGCTTTGAAGAAGGTCGGCAGTGGCAAGTCGCCAGGTTTGGATGGTTTGCCCTATGAATTGTACTTGAGGATGTCGCACCTTTTTGTCCCGCTCTTGGCTGTCGTGTTCAACCACTGGTTTCGGCAGGGGTCCATCCCCGGTCGGATCACCAGGGGCGTGATCACGCTGTTGAGAAAAGGCAAGAAGGTTGGGAGGGAACTAGATGATTACAGGCCCATAACTCTGCTAAACACAGAGTTAAAGATTTTGGCCAAGATCCTGACGAATCGCTTGCAGCTAGTTGCCGAGTCTCTGTTGGAACCGGATCAGACTTGTTCTGTGAAGGGGAGAACAATTCAGAGCAACCTGCACTTGATTCGCACGATCGTAGAGGGTGTAGAAGACGACGATGAGGCCGCGCTGATCAATTTAGATCAGTCCAAGGCATTTGATAGGATTGACCATGGCTACCTGGCTGCTGTCCTGCAGGCCGCCGGATTCAAACCCGACTTCAGCCGCTGGATTAGCCTTCTGTATCGCTCCCCCCAGGCTGTGGTACAGGTGAACGGGAAGCTGTCGGGCGCTTTCGCGCTGTCTAGGTCGGTCCGACAGGGTTGTCCACTGTCTTCTCTCCTTTATGTCTTGGCGTTGGAGCCCCTCCTTCGCCGGCTGAGGGACGAGACTGGCAGTCCGGTCCTGCGTGGAATTGAAGTCCCTGGTGGAGCTCGAGCCAGGGTTTCCGCGTACGCCGATGACGTAACGACCTTTGTGTCCTCCCGCAGGGACATAGAGGCGGTACACCAGGCGCTTGTACGGTACGAGAAGGTGACAGGGGCCAGAATTAACTGCGACAAGTCATCCGGCTTGCGGTTAGGTGCCTGGAAGGGTGTTTCCCTCCCGGGGCCCTTCAGCTGGACGGACGGGCCGGTCAAGCTCCTCGGAGTTTGGTTCGGTCCGGACTTACAGCTGGAGAAAAACTGGTCAGAAGTACTGGCAAAGGTCGGCGCGTCGGTCAAGATTTGGCGTCGACGGGGTCTCTCCGTGAAGGGCTTGGCGGAGGTGTGTAACACATACCTCTTTCCCATGATCCTTTACCGGCTGTCAGTACTTCCCCTTTGTGACGATCATGAGAAGGCGCTCGAGCGTTTGCTATTCTCCTGTCTTTGGAGAGGACGCAAACACATGGTCGACAAAGGAGTCTGTTGCCTCCGCCCGTGTCAAGGGGGTCTGGGGATGCCACACTTGAGGAGACACGTGCTCGCTTCAAGGTTGGCATTCCTCAGGCGCGCGTTGGAGGAAGATCGGTTGCTTGCGGGGGTAGTGAGGGACATGTTCCCTTGCCTTACCATCACGCCCCCGACCCTATGGCTGACCGTCAGGCCTTGGGTGCGACCGAAATTCCTGCTCGAATGTCTGGCGGCTTTACAGGCCATTCCACGGTCCAGTGACCTTTCACAGCCTAGGAAAATCTTCTATCGGGGATTAGTGGAGGGTGCCGTGAAGGATAAGCTGTGGAGTAAGCTCGGCATGTCGAGAGTGGAGTACCGCTCTCATTGGTCTTGGGCGCCAGGTGCGGATTGGCTCAGCAACTCTGAGTTTTCTCTGACCTGGCGATTGGCTCGGAATGGTTTGTCGCTCAATGACAAGCGTTTCGCAATGGGCCTGGCGGATTTGCCAGATTGTGAACGTTGCAACCTTGGAATTAAGGAGACGTCTGCGCACGCCTTCTTCCATTGTTCGCGCGTTCGCCCGTTGTGGGCGCGTGTCGGCGAGTTGACTGCTCGTATCGCGCCGCGGGAGCTCGTGCTCATTGATCGCACATACGCTGTGGACAATGTGTTGCCCCCGTACTCTGGAGTGAAGCGGATGGTGTTTCTGACGCTGCTGGCCTCGGCTAGAATGGTGATATGGACGACGCGACTGGAGGAAGTCTTGCGGGGCGGTCGTCTTTCGGATCAGGATCTAATCCGATATTTTGAGCACCAGCTCAAAATGAAGATTAGAACTGAACGGAAACGGCTGCACCCGACAGACTTTTGCGAAAGGTGGATACATGCAGCGAGCCTGGTTCGTGTGACCGGGGCTAGCCTTGATTTTCTTTTTTAGATCTGCTAATCACATCGGGGGGGATTCCTTTGGAACCCTTCCCGTGGTTAAGGTAGAAATTCTTTTGTGTACCTAGTTAATGTGAGTGTATGGGTTGTCCTAGCCTGTTCCCGGCTCCAATGCTTTTGTTATGATCCAGTTCGAGATCCCCTTTGTCCAGCGTTATTTTGTCCCGTTTTACTCTCGGCTGGGTCAGCCTTATATATTCCCCAGTCCAATTTATTTTTAACCTGCTTCTCCATTCCCCTGTAGAAAGAGAGCTACTTGATTTTGCCTTTTAAGGCAGAATACAGTGGCCTCTTTAATTATGTGGGTGTGTTTGGGTCTTACTAACACTATGTATATGTTTTCATTTGACATTGTTTTTGTTTTGGGGATTTTTTGTTTCTTCATACCCCCTTCCCATCATGTCATTTCATGCACAAATTTTTAAATCTATTTTTGTATTATATTTGTAAATAGTCACAAATTTTTATGTACATTTGGGGCGTTTTGTAGGTCCCTGGTATGGTTTTTGCGGTATTTTGGTGTACGATATGTATGAGTGTTGATGGACAAATTCTTATGGTGATTGAGAAAAATTGTAACGTATGTATGGGTCGTGAATCCGATTAGCTAGGTATAAGATAGAGTACTGAAGACCACCCCAAGTTTTGTACCCCCACCCATTTTTCGGCCTTGTGCCATAATTCTTTGTAATTCAAGAATAAATAAAACTAGCCATTTCCTACCAATCTTGTGTTGTGTGGTAAATGGCAGAGGATCAAAGTGTAGTATCTGTTCCATAGTGATACCTACTATTGCTTTGTTTCCTGGACAATTGTGTTCCAGCCTAAGTTTATTGCTCAGGCCCGCGCAAAAGTAGCGTGCAAACGCGAAACGCCGGAAGACAAGCGTCCGTGGTTCGGCCTCTTGGGAGGCATGGCCTCGGAAGGGCCTGGGGAAGTAGTTCCTCCCACCACGGCGTCGGTGGGAGGAAAGGAGGGTGACTGGCAACTACCGCCACGGGAGTCACCCTCCGTAGCAGCAGCAGCATCCCCCAAACCATCGACCTCGGGGTGGACAGGGGGAAAGATCGTCTTGAAGGATGAAAAGTTCTACGAGGAAATGAAAGAAAAATATGCGCAGTACATTAAGGGAACTGAGCTAGTCTCGGTTCCGGAACAACTAGCGCAAATTGAAGTGCGTATTATTACGCTTATAACAAAAGACATAAAGACTCACAAGTTGGTGGGAGTAACCAGAGAAGTTTTTGAGGAGGCGTTATCAGCTCTGAAACTAAATGCTAGGGCCGTGGCGAGGAAGAGCAATGCCATGTGGGACGTCCTGCTGGCTTCAGCGGACGAAGCCAAAAGACTAATTGGGGTAGTTCTGGAGACAAAAACGCTCCAACTCCACACTGAGTATATGGGGACCAAAAAAATCAAGGTTACCCTGCATGGCGTCCCCATGGACATTGCGGAGGACCACATAGGTGCCTTTTTCGCCCATTATGGAAAGGTGGCCTGTGTTTCCTCGCTGCGGTCCAAAGCAGGTATCTTAACAGGCGACATGACCCTGCAGGTGACTATAACGAAGGAAAACATTCCCAAAATTCCTAACATCCTCACCTGCAGGGGTCGCGTAATATTCATAATTGTTGAAGGAAGAAAACCGTGCTGTTGGGTCTGCGGGGCGGCGGAACATGTAGCTAAAACCTGCCCCACCAAGAATCCTGCCCCAAAGGCCCAACCAGCCAAGCAGCCACAGCAGGAGCAAGGCAAACCAAAGACGGCAACACCAAAGACGGCATCACCAGCACCGGCTCCAGCGGTCAACAAGGACGGCGAGTGGCAGGTGGTGGGCAGGAAGAAGAATAAAACACCATCCCCGGCGAAGGTGCCGCCACCTGCCAAAACGCCGGCTAAGATGAAGGAGACCCCGGTGAAGGAAACCCCGGTGAAGAGGTCGCCAGTCCAACCGGAAAGGGGTTCCCAAAAGGAAAAGAGCCCCTCGCCTAGTATGGAGATGGAGGTGGAAAGGGCAGCGTCTCTCAAACGTGGGAGAGACGAGGAAGCGGAGGAAGAACACGACAGCCCGAAGTCGCGGCGGAGAAGCAGGAGCAGAGAGAGAAGAGTACATAAAGTGAAATGCTCGTCACTACCGGTGTCCCCCGTGAGAAAGACTTATGCGGACAAGGCAAGAAGCCTTCCCGCTTCCCCGCTAAAGGCTTCCCAGTCCCCAGTTTTTAAACTGACGCCCTTGGCAAAAGCTAGTGCCATAACTCCTACTCCCTCCCCGTCTCCTACTCCCACTCCCTCTCGGGCTAAGAAAAAAAATGCCCTCCCGCGTGGGGATGCCCTGATGAAGGTTCCAGAAAATATTTCGGAGGAGTGGTCTTCCCAGCGACGAAGGCTACTGAAGCCTCTTCTAAAATTGACCTCTGTGAAGGGTCTCTCTACGGAAGACCCGAGGAACTTTGCCCAGGCCCCAGGTGTCATCACCCTGGTTAGGAATACCGGGGGGAACCTGCGGGTCTGGGACCACATCGCAGAGGTCCAGAAGCATTATACCAATTTAAATATGGTCAAAGAACATTCTCCAGAGCTAAGAAAAATGGCTAAAAATTGTTCGGGGAGGTTCCCCATTTTACTCCACCCCTGCTTATATAGGGTGGTAAAACTTATTTATCCAACGGACGTCGGCGGTATTGTCCTAGACGGACGAATTACGTCCGTTATAGGTACAGGGTCCCTAGGACAGTCCGTCGGGGTCCCAGCCACCAGAGATTTTTTCCCCGTATGTGATTAGAGCCGTTGTTGCATGTTTTTTCTGTTTCTCTTTTTCAGGCCTAAGAAATGTCTATCAAGATAGCCAGTTTGAATGCGTATGGCCTGAGGGATCGGGGCAAGGCGGCTCGCCTGCTTCGTGACCTCTTGTCGTACGGCGTGGATGTGGCCGCGATCCAAGAGACTCACTTTGTTTGCGAAGTCGACTCGTGTGTGCTGGATGACGACTTTGTCGTTTATTCAGCATATGGGAGCCGGCGGGCCAGAGGTGTTTCTTTGCTGGTTAAGCGTACCCTGGACGCGAGGGTTGACCTTGTCCATGTCGGTGCCGAGGGCCGGCTGATCGTGGCCGATATTGCAGTGAAAAGCAAGTCGTTCCGGCTGATTGCGGTTTATGCGCCCAATGTTCAAGGTGAGCGTGTCTCTTTCTTTCGGCTGTTGGAGCCCTTCATGGTGCATTCAACACGGCTAATCTTAGTTGGGGACTGGAATGCCATCCTAACCCCCAAATGGGATAGAGGGAGGGGCGCTAGCGGGTGGAGTGGTGATCGTAGCCTGGTCAATCTGGTCGGCGATTTTGGTCTCGTCGATAGATACCGGGTCGATCATCCGGAAGGGAGCATGTGGACGTGGACGCGTAGTTGGCCCTCTACCCGGGTATCAGCGTACCTGGATAGGGTGTTAGTGAGAGAAGCCGACATAGACTTCTTAGAATGTCCAACGTTCCACTGGTTAGGCTACACGGATCACAAACTCGTTTGTGCCCGTGTGGTGTTAGATTTTAGGCCTAGGTTGGCTGGTTATTGGAAGTTCAATCAGTCCTTACTGGACAGGCGGGACTTTCGTGACCAGCTGACAAAACTAGTTCAGCGGGCGTTAATTGGGCGAGTCATTGGGAGTAAGTGGTGGGTTAGTCTTAAGGACTCCATTAGGTCTTTCGCCACCAAATTTAGCCAACGGCTCAACCTAGATAAGGCTGCGGAGGCAAAGACACTTAGAGCTAATTTCGCCCGGGCGGAGGCTGGTGGGGATTCCCTAGAGATAGCCTTAGCCAGGGAGGCCCTGGAGCGCTCGACTAGCGGGCGCTACATGGGCCAGGTAATTAGGGCTAAGTTAAGCAAGATGTCTTCCGAAGCTGTGAAAATGGGCGCGGAACTGCGCAAGGAAGAAATTCGCCGAGCCGGCGACCGGTACATTCGAGAGGTACGCGACCCGGAGGGACATCTCCTTAGGTCCACCGACGACATGTGCGGGGCGTTCCGGCAGCATTTCGAACACCGATTTACCAAGGAGCCTGGTCTCCGTGACGAGGAGTTTCGCAGCTATTTGGCTGACTTTCCCCGGCTTTCGCCGGCTGAAGCGGCTAGCTGCGAAGGGGAGATTACGGAGGACGAAATCTACGTGGCTTTGAAGAAGGTCGGCAGTGGCAAGTCGCCAGGTTTGGATGGTTTGCCCTATGAATTGTACTTGAGGATGTCGCACCTTTTTGTCCCGCTCTTGGCTGTCGTGTTCAACCACTGGTTTCGGCAGGGGTCCATCCCCGGTCGGATCACCAGGGGCGTGATCACGCTGTTGAGAAAAGGCAAGAAGGTTGGGAGGGAACTAGATGATTACAGGCCCATAACTCTGCTAAACACAGAGTTAAAGATTTTGGCCAAGATCCTGACGAATCGCTTGCAGCTAGTTGCCGAGTCTCTGTTGGAACCGGATCAGACTTGTTCTGTGAAGGGGAGAACAATTCAGAGCAACCTGCACTTGATTCGCACGATCATAGAGGGTGTAGAAGACGACGATGAGGCCGCGCTGATCAATTTAGATCAGTCCAAGGCATTTGATAGGATTGACCATGGCTACCTGGCTGCTGTCCTGCAGGCCGCCGGATTCAAACCCGACTTCAGCCGCTGGATTAGCCTTCTGTATCGCTCCCCCCGGGCTGTGGTACAGGTGAACGGGAAGCTGTCGGGCGCTTTCGCGCTGTCTAGGTCGGTCCGACAGGGTTGTCCACTGTCTTCTCTCCTTTATGTCTTGGCGTTGGAGCCCCTCCTTCGCCGGCTAAGGGACGAGACGGGCAGTCCGGTCCTGCGTGGAATTGAAGTCCCTGGTGGAGCTCGAGCCAGGGTTTCCGCGTACGCCGATGACGTAACGACCTTTGTGTCCTCCCGCAGGGACATAGAGGCGGTACACCAGGCGCTTGAACGGTACGAGAAGGTGACAGGGGCCAGAATTAACCGCGACAAGTCATCCGGCTTGCGGTTAGGTGCCTGGAAGGGTGTTTCCCTCCCGGGGCCCTTCAGCTGGACGGACGGGCCGGTCAAAATCCTCGGAATTTGGTTCGGTCCGGACTTACAGCTGGAGAAAAACTGGTCAGAAATACTGGCAAAGGTCGGCGCGTCGGTCAAGACTTGGCGTCGACGGAGTCTCTCCGTGAAGGGCTTGGCGGAGGTGTGTAACACATACCTCTTTCCCATGATCCTTTACCGGCTGTCAGTACTTCCCCTTTGTGACGATCATGAGAAGGCGCTCGAGCGTTTGCTATTCTCCTGTCTGTGGAGAGGACGCAAACACATGGTCGACAAAGGAGTCTGTTGCCTCCGTCCGTGTCAAGGGGGTCTGGGGATGCCACACTTGAGGAGCCACGTGCTCGCTTCAAGGTTGGCATTCCTCAGGCGCGCGTTAGAGGAAGATCGGTTGCTTGCGGGGGTAGTGAGGGACATGTTCCCTTGCCTTACCATCACGCCCCCGACCCTATGGCTGACCGTCAGGCCTTGGGTGCGACCGAAATTCCTCCTCGAATGTCTGGCGGCTTTACAGGCCATTCCACGGTCCAGTGACCTTTCACAGCCTAGGAAAATCTTCTATCGGGGATTAGTGGAGGGTGCCGTGAAGGATAAGCTGTGGAGTAAGCTCGGCATGTCGAGAGTGGAGTACCGCTCTCATTGGTCTTGGGCGCCAGGTGCAGATTGGCTCAGCAACTCTGAGTTTTCTCTGACCTGGCGATTGGCTCGGAATGGTTTGTCTCTCAATGACAAGCGTTTCGCAATGGGCCTGGCGGATTTGCCAGATTGTGAACGTTGCAACCTTGGAATTAAGGAGACGTCTGCGCACGCCTTCTTCCATTGTTCGCGCGTTCGCCCGTTGTGGGCGCGTGTCGGCGAGTTGACTGCTCGTATCGCGCCGCGGGAGCTCGTGCTCATTGATCGCGCATACGCTGTGGACAATGTGTTGCCCCCGTACTCTGGAGTGAAGCGGATGGTGTTTCTGACGCTGCTGGCCTCGGCTAGAATGGTGATATGGACGACGCGACTGGAGGAAGTCTTGCGGGGCGGTCGTCTTTCGGATCAGGATCTAATCCGATATTTTGAGCACCAGCTCAAAATGAAGATTAGAACTGAACGGAAACGGCTGCACCCGACAGACTTTTGCGAAAGGTGGATACATGCAGCGAGCCTGGTTCGTGTGACCGGGGCTAGCCTTGATTTTCTTTTTTAGATCTGCTAATCACATCGGGGGGGATTCCTTTGGAACCCTTCCCGTGGTTAAGGTAGAAATTCTTTTGTGTACCTAGTTAATGTGAGTGTATGGGTTGTCCTAGCCTGTTCCCGGCTCCAATACTTTTGTTATGATCCAGTTCGAGATCCCCTTTGTCCTTTGTTATTTTGTCCCGTTTCATTCTCGGCTGGGTCAGCCTTATATATTCCCCAGTCCAATTTATTTTTGTTCCCTGCTGCTCCATTCCCCTTAGAAAGAGTGCTTCTTGATTTTGTCTTTTAAGACAGAATACAGCGGCCTCTTTAATTATGTGGGTGTGTTTGGGTCTTACTAACACCATGTATATGATGTTCATTTGAAATTGTTTTTAGTTTGGGTTTTTTTGTTTCTTCATTCCCCCTTCCCATCATGTCATTTCATGCACAAATTTTTAAATCTATTTTTGTATTATATTTGTCACAAATTTTTATGTACATTTGGGGCGTTTTGTAGGTCCCTGGTATGGTTTTTGCGGCATTTTGGTGTACGATATGTATGAGTGTTGATGGACAAATTCTTATGGTGATTGAGAAAATTGTAACGTATGTATGGGTCGTGAATCCGATTAGCTAGGTATAAGATAGAGTACTGAAGACCACCCCAAGTTTTGTTCCCCCTCCCATTTTTCGGCCTTGTGCCATAATCTTTTGTAAAATAAAGATAAATAAAACTAGCCATTTCTTACCTCAGTCCAACATGGATTGGAGGTCTTTTTCAATCTCGGCTGCAAGGTTAGCTTTGACGCCTACACCAGATTTTTGTTGGAGGCGAGAGTAAACTGTGGTGTCATCGGCGTACAAACCTATTTGGGTTCTTATGGAATCAGGGAGATCATTAATATATATCAGGAAGAGTGTAGGACCTAAGATGGAGCCTTGGTGGACACCTGCGTTTGTATGGTAGTTCTGAGAGGCATGTCCGTTTAATACCACTTTCATCGTGCGGTTAGAGAGGAATGACTGGATTAGTTCAAACAAATGTCCAGTTATACCATAGCTCCGCAGTTTACATAGAAGGCCAGCATACCAAACTCTGTCGAACGCCTTAGATATATCCAATGCAACGGTTCGGGCTTCGTCATTCCTGTCGAGTGCCTGGTATATGTACTCGGTGATGGTCGTTAGCATATCAGCAGTAGACCTGGTGAAGCGGAAACCATATTGCTTGTCCGAGAGGAGCCTGTGTGCTGTGAGATGCTGAACCACCTCGGCGTTGATAATGGCTTCGAACACTTTGCCAAAGATCAGAAGAAGGCTGATAGGGCGGTAATTTGCAGGGTCAGAGGGTTCTCCAGTGTTTTTAAATATAGGAACTACAGAGGAAGATTTCCAACAGGCAGGAAAGCAGGAAGCAGATAGGCAGAGGTTGTAGAGCTTAGAAAGGACAGAGGAGAGTTCAGGGGCACATTTCTTTAAGACTATGGTTGGGATTTCGTCACCACCGGTCGCTTTGTGAGGGTCAAGTTTTAAGATTATCTTAGAGACAAGCGAAGGTGGACATCATTCAGTTGTGCCTCGGTTCTAGATGAGAAGTCGAGTGTAAAAACTCCAGATGAGTCCAGACTCGAATTGTTCGAGAATCTGCAGGCAAAACATTCAGCCTTATCTGCTGGGGAGGTGAGGACCTCAAATTTGTTGATTAGCGGGGGTATTGTGGATATGCTCTTGTTAAGTACTCTTTTACAGAGTCGCCAGTAGTCTTTAGAGCCGAATTTAGAGCATGCTATGCGTTGATTCATTCTGTCAGCAAACAACATCTTAGCTTCGTTAAGTATCCTTTTACACTTATTACGAGCTGAAGTGAAAAGGCGCCTGTTTTGGTCCGACGCGTAGTTACGATAGAGTCGGAAGAAATGATTCCGGTGGTCAATGGCAGCCGAGCAAGCGGGTGAGAACCATGGAGACGAATGAGATTTAAGCTGGAATTTCCTAGCAGGGATGAAGACATCGATGCCAGCCTTAACCCAGGAGGAGACCTCGGATACACATTCTTCGATGGGAAGACTAAAGACGTTGTTCTAAGGGATGTCACAGAGGAAGTCTCGGAACGAATCCCAGTCTGCTCTTTGATAGCAGTAGGATATTCTACTTGTCTGTGTTTCATGGGTCGGGCGGGAGTGGAGTGAAATATTGACGGACACTACAGTGTGGTCAGAGTTTCCAAGTGGGCAAAGTTGTCTGGTAGTGCAAGAGTCTGGGATGGAAGTGAAGCAGAGGTCTAGAAGTGAGTCCCTTCCGTTAGGGTTGTCGGAGAAACGCGTGGGGAAGTCCACTACTTGCGTAAGGGATTGGGTGATTGAAAAGTTCATGGTGTGGACACCAGCAGGGTCAGTGACAGCGTTCTTCAGCCACTTGGTGTGGTGGGCGTTAAAGTCACCAAACACTAATATATGGGCAGAGTGATGGGAAGAAATGGCTTTGTCAATATTGTCAGAAATGATGTCAAGTAACGAACAGTCAGGGGAGGAAGGAGAGCGGTAGAGAAAGAAGAAATAGCTAATCGAGCTGAGAAGTGAGAGGCGGAAGCACATGAAAGAATGATCTGGGGATTCAAAAGATGACACCCTAGCTAGGGGAAGGTGTTCGCTGACATAGACATTGGTGTCTATGTCAGCGAACATGCATATGAACATATGAACATGCATATGAACATTGGAGTCCTTCCTGAAGAGGGGAAGGTAGCCAGGAACGTAGAACTCAGACGAGGGGATAAGAGGGTTAAGGTTAGTTTCACATAGGGCTAATATATCAGGTGAGTTATTATGGAGGAAAGAATCTATGCTGGGGAAGTTGGTGCGGATGCCGCGTATGTTAGTGAAAGAGATGCAGACAGGTTTGGGCGTTTTCAAATGAGCTGGTTTAGTTTTGTTATTATATTTGCTTTTTTCCATAGTGATTCAGTTAAGGAGTGGTCTTAGAATAGAATCAGTCGGTCAATCATTTGCAACTTGTAAAGGATGGAGACTAGCGCGGCCTACAACATAATGTGGCCTCGGGGTTGCCCACCGAACGTTCATGCAGGGACGCCCGTCCATGCGCGATATGGCACTACAAGAACCCCGGTATTATTCAACTGTTGATCAGAGCAGCCTCTCAAGACGCTACGCAAGAGTTCGGGCTCCTAACTACCAGTCGGAAGCAGCAACTAGGAAACTGCCAACCCGGTACCCTCAGAATGTAAAGACGTTGCCACCATACTCCGTAACTGCAAAGAGCTTCCAGATGAACTAACACCAAGACCGGAGAAAGGGGATGAACCGGGAACCCCTTCCTAAACAAGAAACAAGGTGATCACCTCTAAACTCATTCAAAAGAAGTGGGTGGAGTGTGAGACCGGGCGATAGTAGGGACTATCTACTCCAATTAAAAAAAAATGACAGAGGTTTACAAAGTTTTAACTTAGTAAAAGTCAAAAATACCCTGGAATTGCAAAATAATTTACCCAAATTAAGTGACGAAAATAAATAAATAAATAAATAAATAAATATAATAATTTCCAAAAAATGACACAAAAACAGACTGAAAAAATGGACTGAATCCCGGTTGACTTACCACAAGCAGCTAACACTGTAAAGTTGATTTAATTCAATTTCTGAAGATAAAAATAGAAATTAAACCGTCTTTTACAGAATATAGTCGAGTTATGTTGCTTGCGTTCGCTGACCAAACCGTTACGAATTCAATCTCTCGAAGACAGAAATTTAAATCTTCTACAAGACAAAACTAATGGAAATAATTGAACCGTGATACTATTTATCTTAAGTCAAAAATACCCTGGAATTGCAAAATAATTTAAACAAATTAAGTGACGAATATAAATAAAATAATTTCCAAAAAATTACACAAAAACAGACTTACAAAAACAGGGTTACAGGGTGTGGAAGACACAAGGGCCTACACGATGTGGAAGAATTTGAAACAGAAAGTTATAACGAATGAAATGTATTTGAGAGGATTATGAAAAAATATTTAATATTACTTTCATGTCAGACTTTGAATTATAGCACTTCGTGTCCTCCATATGCTTTGACCACCTGATGAAGATTCATGAACGCTTCCAGCTGCAATAGCTTTGTTAAACCATTGACACCTTTGCTCTTCTATATAAGCACGTGCAACAAAATAAATCTTACATTTACCTTGATAAAGATGTGCGTCGTGGTGCAGTGGATATCGACTCGGAATGACATATCGGGTTGCCGAGTTCGAATTCCAGTTGAATTCCTTGTATTCACTTACGCACAAATACCTTTGGGAAAGGTATTAATCAGTCACTTCTCTCCTGTTACGGATTAAATAACAGGACAGATTGGGTTCTATTACCTTGGTCGGCAACCAGTCTACGGCAGAAAGCAATGGCAATCTATTGCGGAATAATATTCTGCCCAGTCAATCATTTCTCTTCGAGATATGTTCGCCCAAACATGGCACTTAATTAACTGACCTAGATAAAGTCCCTCAGAAGATAGCATTGGCAAAGATTAGTTTATCACTTGTCTTTTTACGCATTTTGTCCTTTACATTCTATCTGAAAGTAATATATATATATATATATATATATATATATATATATATATATATATAAACTTATTTATAAATGGAACTTTGTGTGTGCGTGTGTGTCCGTTACCTATAGACTCCGAAACGGCTGAACCGATTTTATTGAAAATTTACACAGTTGTACTATAAGCGTCTGCGAGTGTTCTTGGCTAGGTTTTGTGTCGAGGTACACCCAATAAGTATCGAAAATTGATATCGAAAAAATCGGGTGATAGAAGGAGTGGTCCAATTTTAATCAAATTTGATGCAGTCATAGACAAAGACATAAGACACGATATTCAGAAGTTTCAATGTTGCAGTTCTTACAATAGTGCAGAAAATCGAGACTAAGAACTACAATTATACCTACTTAGAGCCAAACCCGAAGCAAAACCTAAAATAAATAAAACGGCTGAAAAAAATACAGACATACAGGGAGATAAACAGACACACACATAAACATCTTGCCTTTTATATATATATATATATATATATATATATATATATATATATATATATATATAAATAAAAAAAAGGCAAGAGGTAGAATCGCCAACGCCAATTCGGTCGTGTTTCAATCCTGAGTAAAAAACATTAGGATGTCTAACGGTACTGATGAACTGCGATTCTACCTCTGAGCTATGGGCGTTCGGTAGAAGGAGGCAGACTATTAGCGTGTGATATATAATGTATTCATACGCCAGTGGCGAGAGTGTTCTAATTCATTACTGAATGAACGATGGGTAGATGCTAGAGAAGCTATATATATATATATATTGTGTATTTAGGCAGCAAATTTTCGCTGGAAACAAAGAGAGTATTAGATGTCTGTCCTTCAATATAGAAGTGTATGCTAGAAAATTTCAGCAAAGATGAAGGAAAGACTAGAAGCAACCGAAATGTGGTTCTACAGAAGGATACTCAGGATACCATGGACCAAGCATGTGAGCAACGACGAGGTTTTGGAGAGAATAGAAAGAAAAAGGAAACTGATGCTTAACACCAGGAAAAGACAGCTAAAGTTTCTGGGACATGTAGTGAGGAAAGAGGGCTTGGAGAATTTGATGCTCACTGGACAGATTGAGGCTGAAAGAGAGACAGGGGAAAGCAAAGCGTGACATACTTGATGTGCTTGAGCAAATAGATGGCAAAACAGGGTTTGAGAGAGAGAGAGAGAGAGAGAAAGTGAGTTAACAAGAGAAAGGGTTTAAGAGCTACAATGGAGATGGAGTTGTGTTGGAACGACTAAAGAGAGTGGGGCTGCAAAACACGGCCGAACACTGTCCTTAAAAAGTCGCAAGGGTAAAGTTATGTTCTTTCCGGAAGTGGGGGTCATAAAAATTGCGCATATAACCTTCCTGAATATCATCTACTTGTCTGACAATCTAGGGTTCTTAAATAGCCACACATCGGTTCATAGTTGAATCATAAGTATACTTACTTTCCCCTCAGATTTGAGCTTTTTATTTTACAAATTTGATAACCAAATATTGCACATATATCTTTACTAACCCGTCTGATTTAATTTTGGCAGAAGTTTTACATCAATTTTAGCCACACATATATGGAGTTTAATGTTGTATATTTGCTGTCTTTTAGATATGTTCATATGCAAACAATTTATTTAAAAGTAACAAAAACTTGAGTTTCTACTACGAACCATTTTTTTTCATAGTCGTCTAGCTATGTAACTCTTGAATATAATCGTATTTTTATTGATACAGAAGTAAGTGATGGTAAGAAGGAATAGATAGTCAAGTGCTATACATGAAACACGCTTGCGTAATCATGTCTCGACAGAGTCATTACTGACTGGACAGTCAGTTTACCATTTCTGTCTGCGGTAGACTGGTTGCCAACCAAGGATATAGAACCTAATCTATCCTGCCATTTAGCCCATAGCTGGAAGGAGAAGAGATAAATTATATTATTTCATTGTATTAGTAAGTAGTAATTAGTTGGGTATCAATTTATTACTTCATGACAATAAAAAACCGATCCCCACTTTATGCCCAGTAAAAGCTTTAATTGTTTCGAACTATTATATTCAGTCAGTCAGTTAAGTGCCATACATGATACACGCTTGGGCGATCATGTCTCGACAGAGACATGACTAACTGGGCAGTAGATTTTCCTGCAGTAGGGTGGCATTACTTTCTGCGGTAGGCTGATTGCCAACCAAGGCTACAGAACCCAAAATGTTTTGCTGTTTAACCCATAGCTGGAGGGAGAAGGTTTATTTATTTATTATTATTTTATTTGTTGATTTTCTTTAATTTCCACACACGTATACAAAGTTTACACATCAGTTTTTAGTAAAGATATTTTTATCAAATTTCTGGCTTTATTCATTTAATTGCTATACGTGATAAACCTTTGGGCGATCATGTCTAGAACGAAACATGAGTGACGGGCTATTTAACACAGCTAGAAAGAGAAGAGACGGATTATTATCTTTTCTAATGATATTCGACTGGAATTCGAACTCAGCTCTCTGATTTCTTGTTCCGATCCGATATCCACTGCACTACAACGCACAGACTGTTTGAAATGGTCGAGCTCAAGTTATCCTTGCGCTGAGATGAAATGTGAGAAGGCCGATATCAGAAAACAGCGACCAGCAAGTAAATTGTGGCTCTCCCAGCTGGTATTCCAACCTAGAGTCGTTCCTTCTTGAGTTCTGTCTCAAAATCGCACTAACAGACTTTTCCAGCCGCCAACTGTGAACGTTGCTCCAAGCACCCCGCACCGGGAAAAATTAGTTGCTTTTATATTTGTCAATATACCCATAATCCTTTGCGTCTTCATACGATCCCATAATGCATTGCATCTTTATTGTATAAAAGTGCAATGAAGGTCCCTCTCCCCTTATTCTTTTACGTTATCTGGCCGAGGACGGATTACGGCAGAGCCGTAAATGCTTTTTCTTTCTCCTTCATTTTAACTGCAGTAGCTTTACATGCTAAGCAAATAGGGGCTCTTCGTTGGCGGGGACAAGGCAAGTCGCAAACAGTTGTGCTCGTCCCAGGTTCTATCTCATGTCTGCCACATGAAGCGACTGAAGTTCTTTGTTAATGGGGCTGTAATACAAGTCCGAATGCTGTCGCTTGATAATGGCAAGAGAAAAGTTCCGTCCTTTCCGGAAGTACGATCATAATGTATGACTAAAACCTCTTTATGCTTCCATTTTTTTAGCATAATGAAAAAACGCATTTATTTAAAAAGAATTAATTTATTTATTGATTTTGTTTAATTTCCTCAGATATATGCAACAAGTTTGCAACATTTTCTTTCTGGGAAAGTGTGTGGAGTGTGAAATATGCAATTAAAGGGACATAATTTTGTCTTTTCCGGTAGTGGGGTCATAAAAAATTACGCATATAAACTTTCCGCTTCCTTTTTTTACGAGGAGAAAAACGTATTTTTTTTTAGAATTTTAAAAGTTACTAATTAATAGTTTATTTATTGATTTTATTTAATTTTCTCATACAAAGTTTGACACGCGAAATTTACGTTTCCTATCTGGGAAAAGGTATGAAGAGTGGAATATGCAACTAAAGAGACATAATTCTGTCTTTTCCAGTAAAGGGGTCGTAAAAATTGCGTATATAAACTTTCCTCTTACTTTTTTTTTTTAACTGGCAGAAGAACGTATTTTTTTTAATTAAAAAAAATTATTATTTTATTTATTGATTTTATTTAATTTCCTCACATATATACAAAGTTTTACACATCAAATTTTCAACGTTTCCTCTTTGGGAAAAGTTACTTAGCATGGGATAAGCAACTAAAGGGACATAACTCATTCCCTTACGGAACTAGAATAATAAAAATGGCGTTTGCGTAAGTGGGTGCAGCAAATTTAATTGGAATTCGGAATTGGTTCTCTGATTTCTAAGCCGATATCCACTGCAACACAAGGCTTAAAGAATGTGTGTTAGTAATATTCTTCTATTATTAAATCATGTTTTTAACACTCTCCTAAGAAGAAAGTGTCAGGCTTGCCTCCCAGAGAGTAAAACACTGCGTCTCACACTTTCAGCGGACCACAAGTGGAATGACTATATCCATTGCTAAATCCGCTGCTATGAAAGTCGGTTCTCATTGCAGGGCCCGGAGGTTTTTTCCGTCTGAATCTATCATGTACATTTATAAATCTACCATCCGCCCGTGCATTGAATACTGTTGCCATATCTGGTCGGGTGCCCTTGCTATTATCCTTGGGCTTCTAGACAAGGTACAGCGGAGGGTCTGTAATGTGATCGATACCGACTTAGCAGACCGCCTGCAGTCATTCTCTCACCGGCGCGACCTGTCTTCCCTGTGCCACTTCTGTAAATACTTTCACGGCTTCTGCTCCGATGAACTTAGATCACTGGTGCCCTCTAGGTTCGAATTTGCACGAGATACTAGATTATCAACTAGATCCCACCCTTTTACAGTGAAACCGATAAAATGCAACCGCAACTTCTACTTCAACAGTTTCTTTTCTCGCACTTCCCGACTGTGGAATTCTCTTCCACATGACTGCTTCCCCGGCGGCTACAATCTCCAGGAGTTTAAATGTAAGGTGAATAGACACCTCCTAACAAACTAACTCCCATTCTTTCAAACACTCTTCCCACCCACCCAACTATCTATCACCCCCCCCCTTCTGACATTTCCTATATCTAACCACTCTTTCTATTTACCTTCCCCTATGTAGCCCCATGCGCAATAGTGGCAGTGGAATGCATTGTTTGAGGTGAAATGATTAAAAAAAAACAACTTGACAAGCTCCAAAGGAGAATCTGTAATGTGATAGGTACTGATCTGGCGGCTCGAATGCAACCACTTCCCCATCGTCGAAATGTGGCCTCTCTTTGTCTGTTCTATAAATACTTTCATGGCTTCTGCTCGGACGAGCTTAAGTCACTGATGCCTCCTCAGCAGGTGTTTACTCGTGCAACCAGACTGGCAACTGGGTCCCACCCATTCACAGTCAGGTTAGCCAAATGCAGACGACAATTCTACTCCTGCAGCTTCTTCTCTCGCACTTCCCGCCTATGGAACTCGCTCCCGTATTCTTGCTTTCCTGACGGCTACAACCTCCAGAAATTTAAATGCAAAGTCAATACTCATCTATTAACCACTGGCCTCTAGCTCTCTCCCCTCCCCTGTATAACCTTCCCTTTCTCTCCACCTATGTATCTGTCATAGCACCCGCTTTCTCAGCTTTCTATTGTTCCTTTCTAACTAGTTTGTACTCGTCACTCTTTTCTAATTAATCTTTTTACATTTATGTAACCCCCTGCACATCAGTGGCGTTTCCGCCTTGCTCGGGGTGAAATGATTAAAAAAAAAACAAACCTCGCTTATTGTGTTATTTCCTTTTGTTTCTCTTCTAATTATTTTCTATAAATTTACATTGATTTTTTAAATATACAAGGTTTTATATAATCATCCCTACTAGATTCGTACATTTCTGATAGAAAAGAATTTTTATATGGCATCAGTTCCCAACTCGCTATCTATATTGATGATAAAATTATTTATTCCTCTTTTACACCCTTGTGCAAATTAATTCCAACAAAACGAATAATGTCTGCCTAGGATCTATAGCGGGTTATCCATTCTTTTCCAGTCTACAGTGGGGAGTCCGTTCTAGTGAAGGGGAGTTGTGTATTGTTGATGATTTACGGAATTTGACCTTGGACCCTAGATGACACACCAGGATTTATTATTGGAGGCCACAACCTGAACAACATAAGATACGCGGACGATACTGTACTGATTGCGGACACGGAAAGGAAACTGCAAGATCTCATACAGAAAGTAGCAGTGGAGAGTGACAAGAAGGGACTACAAATAAACTTTAAGAAAACTGAGTGCATGGTCATCAGCAAAAGATACAACCCAAAATGCCAAATACAGGTGGGGGATAACAGAATCAAACAAGTCCAAGAATTTAAGTACCTAGGAATTGTTCTAACAGGAGATGGAAAGTGCGACACGGAGATCCGAAGGCGAATTGGCATGGCAAAGGACGCGTTCCAGAAGATGAGCAAAATACTAACACACAGGAAGATCTCAATAGAAACGAAGAAAAGAGTGCTAGACTGCTACGTGATGTCAGTTCTTCAGTACGGCTGTGAATGCTGGACAATATTATCGAAAATGAGGACAAAACTGGAAGCGGCCGAAATGTGGTTCTACAGAAGGATGCTACGGATATCGTGGACTGAGCATACAAGCAACGACGAGGTGTTAGAAAGAATGGCAACAAAAAGGAAATTGATGCTGAGCATCAGGAAGAGACAACTTAAGTTTCTGGGACATGCAATGAGGAAGGAAAGCCTGGAGAACCTGATACTGACTGGTCAGATAGAAGGAAGGAGAGACAGAGGAAGGCAGCGGATAACATATTTGCAGGGCCTGATCAGGTGGATGACGGAACGGGGGTTGCCAGGAGCAACAGGAGCAAACATACTAAGAGCCACAAGGGATAGGGAGACGTGGAGATCCATGATCGCCTACGTCCTGAAGGGACAGAGCACATAGAAGAAGAAGAAGAAGATAGCACACTATAAGTCATAAAATGATTATAAACCAAGAAAAGCAAATTGAGTTGAAAATAACATTTTATATATACACATATCAATTAAGGTTTTTACAATTAAAGTAATACTTGATGTATAGGTCCAACGGACGTTAAATGTTCATGGCAATAAAATGCTGAAAAGAGAATTAATGCTTAGAAATGTGGGAGCACTGTAAGTAAGGAATGTCTTTAAGGTATTCGCTCCTTAGGTCAGTAAGTAGTTTTGAGACAACGGAAGATAATAGGCGAGGGAAGGGAGGCTAGGGTAGTAAGCCGCTTGACTTGGTCAAGGGGGATACTAATTACTCTCCTCTCTCTCGAGTCAGCCCGGAACCGGAATGATCATTCTTATCTTGTCTGTCTGTCTGGATACTTTCTGTATCGGCTTTTTATTTCGACTTTTTGGATCGCTGCAGATCATTTGGGAATTCACACTTGTATTTGATTCTGGGCTTCCCATTGGCCGATAAATAAAATTCGCGTAGGCTCGCAAACTGGAAATTAATTCATTAATTAATTTAATTAATTTTTATTTTTCAACCGGAACATCTGCGCGATCCCGGATATGCACCGACGACTTTTGATCATTTGCTATTTGGTTGTGAGGGTGCAAACATCCAGTTCATCGCTTTTGCTCCATATCACCACAAATGTTTCAACAAGAATTAAATTAAAAAAAAAAAATTGAGAGCTATCACAATGCGTTTTGTATAATAAAGGTGTAAATAAGCTGTTGGGTATTACCTATTTACCATTCATTAATATTTCGAGAACAGAATCTCATCTTCAGAATGATAGGAGAGTTTAGTTTAAAGTTGTTCGCTGTAAGACCGTGCCTTTAAACTAAAGCAAAATACATCTGTATATTTGCAGTAGTTTTATAAAACTCCAGAATTTTCCGGAAATTTAGCCTAAATATAAATCGTCTCTGATACTGGATATAACATTGTTATATCTTCTTTTGACACTCAAAGCCGAAAGATAAAAGAAAGAAAGAAAGAAAAGGGATAACGAGAGAATTGGAGGAGACAAAAAAAAAAAAAGAAGAAATAGCCATGACATTTTACACATATACCATTGGACAAATTAACTGAAACAAAACGAATAATGTCACTTTTAGGATCTTTCACACTTTCCCTTATCACGTATACGTCGTCTCTTGGCGTTGTTTTTCTCTTTCGACCGCATTTTCCTTTACGTTTTGGACTGATGGATCCAGTTTGTTTCTTCGTCTTGATGACACGACTGATAGTTGAAAGGTTGACACTAACAATATCCGCGACCTCTCTGTAAGGCTTGTCAGTTTGTTCGTGCAGCGTTACAAGTTTCGTACGCTTCCTTGGAGTAGTGTCCATCGCAGACAATGGCCGTAGAACAGCTAATCGACAGTCTGGGCGTTATAAGTCTGAAGCAGTCACGGATGACACAATATTTTTCAAGGTCAAACAAATTTCATCATACATTCCGAAAATAGATCCATATTACTGTACACCGCTGCAAATGGCCTAATCCAAGGAAAAAATTGATTACACCCTGTCACTTCAGTGGGTCTAAAACTGACCTTATGGTAAAAGAAATGAAACTAAAGCAGTTGTTTCAATTAATTTGCACAATGGGGTGGTAGTAAGTCTGACCGGTTTGACAAAATCAAATTGAATACTGATCTAAAAAAAAATTGCATTCTGTTGTTAACTGAAACAAGGAATGGCTCGCTAATTTTAATGCCTCTAAAACGAAACTATTCCGTTAAACATCAGAGATAACCTATTTTAAACATTCATCAGCACGGCTGATGCTAACCTCCACGAGAATGATTCATTCTCAGAGAAAGGTTTAGCGATAAGGTTCACTGTTAAAAAAGTTGGTTCTCTGTGTCGTGCTAAACAATTTTTCAAACAAATGAAAACAATCAATTAACACCAGAATTCTTATCAGAATGATATCAACATTATCAAAATATCAATATTTAATAGGAAACTTATCAGCTTATCAAATTATCAACATAAAATTATCAACGTATCATTCTCATCAAACGAAAAAAATTAATTCTCATCAGGATTGCTATCGGAATGTTCATTCTTAACTAATTATCAACATTATCAAAATATCAATATTTAATAGGAAACTTATCAGCTTATCAAATTATCAACATAAAATTATCAACGTATCATTCTCATCAAACGAAAAAATTAATTCTCATCAGGATTGCTATCGGAATGTTCATTCTTAACTAATTATCAACATTATCAAAATATCAATATTTAATAGGAAACTTATCAGCTTATCAAATTATCAACATAAAATTATCAACGTATCATTCTCATCAAACGAAAAAATTAATTCTCATCAGGATTGCTATCGGAATGTTCATTCTTAACTAATTATCAACATTATCAAAATATCAATATTTAATAGGAAACTTATCAACTTATCAAATTATCAACATAAAATTATCAACGTATCATTCTCATCAAACGAAAATATTAATTCTCATCGTAATTATTATCGGAATGATCATTCTTATCTAATTATCAACATTATCAAATTATCAATATTTGATAGTAAAATTATGAACATATCAAATAATCAACATTATCAAATGATCAATATTTGATAGGAAAATTATGAACTTATCAAATAATCAACATTATCAAATGATCAATATTTGATAGGAAAATTATGAACATATCAAATAATCAACATTATCAAATGATCAATATTTGATAGGAAAATTATGAACTTATCAAATAATCAACATTATCAAATGATCAATATTTGATAGGAAAATTATGAACTTATCAAATAATCAACATTATCAAATTATCAATATTTGATAGGAAAATTATGATCTTATTAATATTACCAAATCTGTCTTTTATAAAGACTTAAAATTCGTCAATGTTATTATGTTAGTCACGAAATCTTACATATTTTGAAAGGCGTACAAAGTGATTCGCTTGCAAACAACTTATTAATATTCTATCGCTTTGCAAATCGTAGCCCTGAGCGAATGGCTTTGTTTATTGCCCTCTTATGAATAAACATCTAAGCAAAATATTTTAGGAATTAAATATGATAAGGAAGAACTTCAGCTTTTAAGATATTTTGGCACCTGTTCCTCAGATAAACCACTTGCGAGTAAAGGTCATTATTTAGAGCAATGGACCGCGAAGCCTGGCGACGTGTCAGACAGTAACAATTTCATTCAACTTTTAGAATATGAATTAAAACCAAAGAAAGAAATGCCTTATAACTAAAATTTTATGGAACTTTATCGACATTTACCAATTTTCTTTTGGCAGAAAAGGGAAGCGAAAACTAGCTGACCTATATTTAGTGCACCATAGACCTGAAAGAAACAGTTCCAAGCTCACTCGTCTTATGGTAGACGAATAAAACTGTAAATTTTACGAACCTCCAACTATTGATAGGGTCATTAACATTTCTTCTGCATTTTATAGCAGTTCAACACATTTTCTTTGTTTCTTATCAAATTTTCTTGCTTCTTGGTACTTTGTTTAATTTTTGAAAGACATATTTTTCTTATTTTAGTACGCCTTCGGATCTCGGTGCCACATTTTCCATCCTGTGTTAAAACATATCCTTTATAATTAAATTATTACTTGTGTGATTTTGAAATCTAGAAATGTATGTATGAGACGAGCTATTTAACAATAGTACATTTTGATCATCTAAGTTGTTAGTCCATGAGTCTGTCTAATGAATCCTGATGGATTAGTCAGAAACATTCTCTTCCTCATTCTTTCCTCTCTCTCTCTCTCTCTTATATATATATATATATATATATATATATATATAATAAAACAAAAAATTTAATATTCAAATCCGTTGGCTAGCCGTTTCTACGAGAACATCCTCGTTTTTTCAGTAACTGCGAAACCAAAATTTTATTTACTCAAATTCAAATGTGTTAAAAGATTTTATACCGGTAGAATTCCCCCCCCCCCCCCAAAAAAAAAAAATCAGACAAACACAGGAAAATAAAATGGAGTCGGATTATATATATCCCTTATACACAGTAAAAATAACTTTCAGATATTGGAGGCTATCTATATTAAATCAAATCGATCCACACTTAATAAATCACATTTCAATCTGGTGACAACACAATACATTGCATTTAGACATATGGTTATGTTAAGATTTCGGTCTCTCACGCGGTGTGTCATCAGAGAACCGCATTACAAATTTACGAACTGCGTTTGCTATTCGGTGACTGTTATCGTTGCATAGCAATGTTTTATGCCAGCACAAGATAAAATCATCTTTGATGGTGGATGTCTTTATGTTAGGATCCCTGTAACCTCTCTGAAGATGGCTCATGTGAGCTGAAGGCTTAGAATCAGTATAATAAAAAATTATCCAAATGTTGGACAATTTTTGTCTTTATTTTCATAATTAAAGCCAAAATACGATGTTTAGAACGGCTCATGATTAAACACAATAGACATTCATTGCCTGTTATGTTTAACAGTATATGTTTAGAAAATTATTTATCTACTGCCTCGATGCACTATATATATATATATATATATATATATATATATATATATATATATATATATAAATATTTGGGAACGTGTTGGCTAATTATCGACTCTAAATATGTGAGATTACATCTACGTAATCATTCTCTGGTGTCGCAATCAGCACACGAGTCAGCGATCGGACAACACCTATTGGAAAATGAGTCATGCTCGTCACGTTTTTCGACTGACTCATTTTCTGTTTTGCACACAGGTAGATCAAAATATCATTAATTTACTGTGCAAGCAAAAGGACAACTTCTTAAAGTTCACGATATATATTTGGAGATATGTGAACTTCATTTTTTCTCCTTTGTGGTCCGCTGGATCATTAATATTACTTGCCTTTTGTATAACACATTAATTGTCCATAATGGTATTTGTGTTGCTATACGTGTAGAAAAAAAAAAAAAGACAAACGGATCTCGATATGTAAAGTCACAAATATATTCGCTTGAAGAGAGCCAACTTTGGACTCGAAACACGTGTAGCGAGACAGTACCATTATGGACACTTATAATACAGTGCTGATAGCAGACACAGAAATGAAATTGCAAGACCCCCTACAGAAGGTAGCTGAAGAGAGTGAAGAGAAAGCATTACAAATAAACTGTACGAAAACCGAATGCATAGTTATCAGTAAAAAGGGTAGCCCATTATGCCAAATACAGGTCGGGGATACCAGAACCAAGCAGGTACAAAAATTTAAATACATGGGAAGTGTTATAACAGAAGACGGAAAGTGCGACACTGAGATCCGAAGGCGAAATGGCATGGCGAAGGAAGCATGACCAGAAGTTGAGTAAAGTAATAAGAAACAGGAAAATTTCCCTAGAAACAAAGAAGACAGTACTGAATTGCTATGTGTTTTCAGTTCTTCAATATGACAGTGAATGCTGGATAATACTATCAAAGATGAAAAAACTTGAAGCAATTGAAATGTGATTCTAGAGAAGGATGCTGCGAATATCATGGATCAAGCAATGATGAGGTTTTGGAAAGGATGGAAACGAAAAGGAAATTAATACTGAGCATCAGGAAGAGACCGCTGAAATTCCTGGAACATGCAATGAGGAAGAAAGGCTTGAAAAACCTGATACTAACAAGCCAGATAGAGGGAAAAAGATACAGGGGAAAGCAGCGGATAACATATTTGAAGGACGTGAGCAGGTCGATGACAGAATAGGGTTTCGTGGTTTAACAGGATAAAGCGTGCTAAGAGCCACCAGGGATAGGGAGACGTGGCAAGACATGATCGCCTACGTCCTGAAAAGATAAGGCACATAGAAGAATAATAATCTATTATATACAGAACTAATAATAATAATAATAATAATAATAATTACGTGGATCATTACAGGAAACATCCTCAATTAGCTTAGACCCTGCTGTAACAATAAAAGAATTAAAGCCAGAAGAAGCTTCTAAAGACGTAGGTGTAAATGAGAGTGAAAACATTCACCATAAAAGAATGAAAGAAATAGTGCGTAAAGAGTACTACAGAAGGCTACGACTGATATTAAAAACTGAATTGAATTCTCAGAACAGAATTATAGCCATTAATAGCCTTGCCATCCCAGTTGTCCAATATAGTTTTAACATCTTAAACTGGATCCTAAACGACATCAGGCGAATGGATTTTAAAACAAGAAAGCTTCTTTCTAAGCATAAAATGCATCATCCAAAGGCTGATGTAGACCGTCTATACGTACCCCGTAAAGGTGGAAGAGGTCTTATTCAGCTGGAATTTTCATACAAGACAACAACTATTGGCTTACTAACATACATAGAAACAACAAAGGATTGGATGATACAATTATTAAGGCAACATGAAGAAAGAAAGAAAAATTATTCAATAATAAAAGAAGGCAGTAAATACAAACAAGATTTACAGTTAGTAGATTCTGTAGAAAAGCAAAACAGAAGCCAAGAACCAACTATTGCGGCAAAGAATTTGAAAATGAAAGCCAAAGATAAAGCTCTTGAACAGATGAAACAACGCTGGCAAGACAAACATCTGCATGGCCAATATCCAGATCGTGCCAATAAATCCTATGTTGATAAAGTTAATACTCATCGATAGTTACGTGCATCTGGATTAAAGTCTGAGACTGAAGGCTTTATTCTTGCAGCGCAAGACCAAAGTCTTTTCACTAGAAACTTTCAGGCAGATATTATACATAATAATATGGATACAAAATGCAGGTTTTGTGATAAACACCAAGAAACAATAGACCATCTAATCTCAAGCTGTTCTGTACTTGCCCCAAATGAATATATAACTCGTCACAATACAGTGGGGCAATATTTACATTGGACAATGTGCAAACACTATGGAAAATCTGTAAACACTGGTATGAACATCACCCAGCACCGGTTACAGAAATAGATGATAACACCATCTACACAGACAGAAAAATTGAAGCAAATATGCCGGACATTGTGCTAATTGTCAAAAATTTTGCAAATAGGCCGGACATTATTGTTAAAAACTAGAAAGAAAAAACTTGTCTATTAATTGATATGGCTTGTCCAGCGGATTGTAACATAGCAACCAAGGAATTTGAAAAACTGTCAAAATATAAAGACCTGGAAATTGAAATAGAAAAAATGTGGAAATTGAAAACAAGAGTTGTGCCAGTGGTAGTAGGTGCACTTGGAACAAAACAAAGCAGCACATTGAAAGAATCACTGGAAACCCAAGCTTAAGAAATATAGTAAAAATATCCTTGTTAAGTACAGCCCACAAACTAAGAAGATCTTTGTCTATGTAACGTTAGGGATGATGGGGAAGATAGAAAAAACATGAAATGGAGCCATAACAACACGCCACGACCTGCCTTAGGTCTTCTCGCAGACGTGGTTGGTAGTGCGACCATAGCAGAAATCGAAATATGATGAAAAATGATATAATAATAATAATAATAATAATAATAATAATAATAATAATAATAATAAATCTACACTCTAAACAAAACGTTTACGGCTTCTCACAATTTTTCACCGATACCAATTTCTCTTGTTGGAACAACCCCTGTTTATATATACACACTACCGGCCGTAATTATTAGGCCACCCCAGTGTTTTAAAAAATGATGTATTTCATACTATTTTTTAGTATTTATTGCCAAGTGAATAATTGTAAATGAAAATAGAATGGTTCTTTTGATAATATTGCACAATAACATGTGCATCAAATGAATTTAGAAATATTTAATAATTTCATCAATGAAAGAATGAAGAAAATTTAGGGTGATTCGGACAAGTTCATCTTTGCTTCCTTGCCTTGTAAAATTTTGCAAATTAATAACAAAAGAAATATTCTATTTTCATTTGGCAATAAATACTAAAAATAGTATGAAATACATCATTTCTTTAAAAATAAAACTGGGGTGGCCTTATGGTCGCTAGTGTATAACATATATATATGTATATATATAAACATGATTATATATCGTTATAATCTCGAAAACTTGCGAACGAAGGAAAAAAAATGGTTTTAAAAAAGAAAAAAAGTAAGAGCTCAGGACATGAAATTATGTCAAAAGTGTTCGGACAGAAATCAGCATGAAGCCCAAAGAAAAACAACAACAACAAAAAAAACAACAAAAAAAAAAACCCGACACGAGTAACCATCTAACAGAAAGCGCTCAATTCAAAGGTAGAGCGAACTTAATAGAACCTAATGAGCCAGACGAACCTACCTAGGTTTCTCCTAAACGGATCGTCAGGGAAAGCTGGCTTTAGAAGAAACCTAGGTAAGTTAGTCTGGCTCATTAGGTTCTATTATATATATATATATATAGTCGGTGATTCTACCTCTGAGCTCGGTAGAAGGAGGCAGACGTTTTAGCGTGTATATTATCATTATACACGCCCAATAGCTGAGAGTTTTCTGATTCATTGCTGAATGAACGCTGCGTAAATGCCAGAGTAGCTACTGTTTATCAAAGTCTACCATTCTTCCAGAGTGCTCAATCAGGGTGTGAGGGCGTAAATATATAAACGTGATTATATATAATTATACTCATCTCAAAAACCTTCCTCGAAAACTTTCGAACAAAGAAAAAATGGTTTTAAAAAAGAAAAAAGAAAGAGCTTAGGACATGAAAGTCTGTCAAAGGTGTTTGGACAGAAATCAGCACGAAGCCCAAAGAAAAAAGACAAAAAAAAAAACCGACAGAGTAACCATCTAACAGAAAGCGCTCAATTCAAAGGTAGAGCGAACTTAATAGAACCTAATGAGCCAGAAGAACTTACCTAGGTTTCTCCTAAAAGGATCGTCAGTGAAAGCTTTCCCTGACGGTCCGTTTAGGAGAAACTTAGGTAGGTTCGTCTGGCACATTTGGTTCTATTATATATATCACGGAAATTAACGAATTTTGGTTATAAACAACCGACAATTTGAAATGAATTGTTTGAACATTATTTTTTATCGATACTCGTATTTAGGTAGAGATTTTGTTTTTTTAATTAAACAGTATTATATATTTATATCTACCGGCCTGATTATTTACGATAAAGTGCTATTACGAAAATGTATGACATTCAGTAGGATTCGAACCTTCGAACCTGCGACCCCTATCTACATAGGGGAAGCTACCATTTGATCTGGCAGCGTCTTAGACCGCTCGACCACGAATGGCCTCCAGTCCAAACGAGCTTTTAATCAAGCCTATATAACCAAGTTTTGTTAAAATTCGTTAATTTCCGTAACATGTTTACATTTGTTGACATTACGATACATTTCAGAACAGATATGGTTGTTATGATGAATCGAAAATTGTGTTATATAGGCTTGATAAAAAGCGCGTTTAGGCTGGAGGCTATTCGTGGTCGAGATGTCTAAGACGTTACCAGATCAAATGGTAGTCTTCCCCTATATAGATAGTGTCGCAGGTTCGAATCGTGCTGAATGGCGCACCTTTTCGTAATAACAATTTATTGTAAATAATCAGGCCAGTCGACATAAATAATTTTTTTTTTTAATCGTTTTACCCCAAGCAAGGCATTCCACTGCCACTATTGCGCTTGGGGCTACATGGGGGAAGGTAAATAGGAAGAGTGGTTAGATATAGGAAATGTCAAAAGTGGGGTGATAGGTAGTTGGGAGGATGGGAAGAGTGTTTGAAAGAATGGAAGCGAGTTATTGTGTTAGGAGGTATCTATTGACCTTACATTTAAACTCCTGGAGATTGTAGCCGTCGAGGAAGCAGTCATGTGGAAGGGAATTCCACAGTCTTGAAGTACGAGAAAAGAAACTGTTGGAGTAGAAGTTGCGGTTGCATTTTATATAATACTGTTTAATTAAAAAACAGAATATCTACCTAAATACGAGTATCGATAAAAAAAAAATAATGTTCAAACAATTCATTTCATATATATATATATATATATATATATATGAATAACAGGAGTACACAACCACATATAACAACAGTATTCAGTGCAATTTGTTTGCATCGAGGCGTAGTCAGTTACTTTACAGCAAAAATTTACAAATCATCAAAATGACGTTTTCTGCTTCTGGAATTGTTTTAAGTGAATGTGAGAATCTCAGAAGGCGTTCGAAATTTAACAGCCAGATAAGTAAGGAGTGAATACAGATTTAACAGTGAGGTTTCAGTTGATACAATACGCAGATCATTACAAAAAAAAATTCGAACGGGTTTATAGCGGCAGTAAAAACATCATTAACCTAAAAAAATTCTGCTCCGATGAACTTAGCGCATTGGTACCCCCTATACATGAATTTATTCGAGCCACAAGATTAGCAACTAGGTCCCACCCTTTTACTGTGAAACCAATAAAATGTAAACGCAAATTCTACTCCATCAGCTTCTTTTCTCGCACTTCCCGCCTGTGGAATTTCCTTCCATTTACTTGCTTCGCCGACAGCTACAATCTCCAAGAATTTAAATGTAAAGTCAATAGTCATCTCCTATCTCACTAACTTGCATCCTCTCTCTCATGTTCCTTTCTTCATCCACTCCACTTTCATCAGTATTGTCATCCTTCTGTTACCCACTTCCTCGCACCCTCTATAACCTGTCGCCTTTTCTCATAACTTTCCTCCTATGTAACCCCCTGCAAAACAGTGGTAATAAAATGCCTTGCTTGGGGCGATATGATTATAAAAATAAACATCAGAATATTAGATTGGTCTAAAGAGGTTCTATATACGGCTATATTGTGTTGAATACACCGGTTCCCGTCCGATCACCGAAGTTAAGCAACATCGAGCCTGGTCAGTACTTAATGGGTAAGCATTTGCGAATACCAGGTGCTGTAAACGTAAGAGCCATGAATGGTCCACCGGTCCTCCAGGTTTGGGGGGTTGGGTGAAGAGGTAACAACCCTGTCCCGTAAAAAACAGTTTGTTCCAGCAACGCAAAATTGCTACCCCATGCACCATCTGGGTGTGATGGATAAATGATGATGATGATGAAAGAGGTTCTAACATAGGATGTTGGAAAATGGCAAAGAGTTTTTAGTGATTAACGCAAAATAGAATTTCTTTCTAATGCTAAGGAATATGTAAAAAGATCATTAGGTGAAAGAAACAATGCAAGATCCACAATAAAGACAGTACAATTAGGTGGATGATCAGTAATGGCGTAGGGTTGCACCAAAAGCGATGATAAAAGAAAATTGTTAAAAAGAGAAAAAGCGTAAACAAGGGAAAGTATTTACCTTATTTACACTGCTCGGATTGTTGTCCTCATTTTTAACGCCATGTTTACGACGTTTCGGCCGTTATACGATCCTGCCTTCTTCAGATGCTAAGAATTTTGAAGCGAACCCTTTATTTTGATCACCGGGGTATATAATTCTTATTACATGTGCAATGCCACTTCCGGAAGTCATGTAGTTATCTCCCTTTAACTCAAATCCTTAAGTTATTTTTTTACCACTGTTATAGCCAGGTATTGAACTCATAAGACTTTGCATCAAGTTACTGGAATTAACTAACGCCTATATCCACCACACGAATGATCTAAATAAAGGGTTCGGTTCAAAATTCTTAGCACTTGAAAAAGGCCGAGCGTACAACGGCCGAAACGTCGTAAAAACCTAATGAAGATGATGGAAGATAGGCCTGCACAAAATCCTCGCCTCAATTTAACTGAAGCATTGTAGTAGGAACTGAAGAAACATGATATTGAATGAAAACCATTGAATCCCATAGAAATTTAGAATTACTGCCTAGATCAATGGCCGTCAAATTTTCATCCTCTGTGAATGAAGATGATGGAAGAGAGGCCTGCACAAAATCCTCGCCTCAATTTAACTGAAGCATTGTAGTAGGAACTGAAGAAACATGATATTGAATGAAAACCATTGAATCCCATAGAAATTTAGAATTACTGCCTAGATCAATGGCCGTCAAAATTTCATCCTCTGTGAATGAAGATGATGGAAGATAGGCCTGCACAAAATCCTCGCCTCAATTTAACTGAAGCATTGTAGTAGGAACTGAAGAAACATGATATTGAATGAAAACCATTGAATCCCATAGAAATTTAGAATTACTGCCTAGATCAATGGCCGTCAAATTTTCATCCTCTGTGAATGAAGATGATGGAAGATAGGCCTGCACAAAATCCTCGCCTCAATTTAACTGAAGCATTGTAGTAGGAACTGAAGAAACATGATATTGAATGAAAACCATTGAATCCCATAGAAATTTAGAATTACTGCCTAGATCAATGGCCGTCAAAATTTCATCCTCTGTGAATGAAGATGATGGAAGATAGGCCTGCACAAAATCCTCGCCTCAATTTAACTGAAGCATTGTAGTGGGAACTGAAGTAACATGATATTGAATGAAAACCATTGAATCCCATAGAAATTTAGAATTACTGCCTAGATCAATGGCCGTCAAAATTTCATCCTCTGTGAATGAAGATGATGGAAGATAGGCCTGCACAAAATCCTCGCCTCAATTTAACTGAAGCATTGTAGTGGGAACTGAAGTAACATGATATTGAATGAAAACCATTGAATCCCATAGAAATTTAGAATTACTGCCTAGATCAATGGCCGTCAAAATTTCATCCTCTGTGAATGAAGATGATGGAGGATAGGCCTGCAGAAAATCCTCGCCTCAATTTAACTGAAGCATTGTAGTAGGAACTGAAGTAACATGATATTGAATGAAAACCATTGAATCCCATAGAAATTTAGAATTACTGCCTAGATCAATGGCCGTCAAATTTTCATCCTCTGTGAATGAAGATGATGAAGATAGGCCTGCACAAAATCCTCGCCTCAATTTAACTGAAGCATTGTAGTGGAGAACTGAAGAAACATGATATCGAATGAAAACTACGGAATCCCCAAGAAATTTAGAATTACTGCTTATATCATTGGTCGTCAAATCTTTTTGATCAGAGACCCCCTTTTATGTTTCTTTTCCAGCGACCCTTTTTTCGTTTCGCTTGCTTCCCCAATGACCCCAATTTAAAATATATTTGAACCTTAAAACTTGCTCAGACGTTGGAAATTAAAATGTTAAGTAAAATGTATGAGAAATTAAAAAAAATTTGGATAAGATTCAAATTTTTTTTTTTTTTTTTTAATCATTTCACCCCGAGCAAGGCGGAAACGCCACTGATGTGCAGGGGGTTACATAAATGTAAAAAGATTAATTAGAAAAGAGTGAGGAGTACAAACTAGTTAGAAAGGAACAATAGAAAGCTGAGAAAGAAGGTGCGATGACAGATACATAGGTGGAGAGAAAGGGAAGGTTATACAGGGGAGGGGAGAGAGCTAGAGTCCAGTGGTTAGTAGATGAGTATTAACTTTGCATTTAAATTTCTGGAGGTTGTAGCCGTCAGGAAAGCAAGAATACGGGAGTGAGTTCCACAGGCGGGAAGTGCGAGAGAAGAAGCTGCAGGAGTAGAATTGTCGTCTGCATTTGGCTAACCTGACTGTGAATGGGTGGGACCCAGTTGCCAGTCTGGTTGTACGGGTAAACACCTGTTGAGGAGGCATCAGTGACTTAAGCTCATCCGAGCAGAAGCCATGAAAATATTTATAGAAGAGACAGAGGGAGGCCACATTTCGACGATGGGAAAGTGGCTGCAGTCGAGTCGCCAGATCAGTACCTATCACATTACAGACTCTCCTTTGGAGCTTGTCAAGAACACTGAGGAGAACGGCAGGGGCACCTGACCATAAATGGCAGCAGTACTCTATGCACGGACGGATGGTTGACTTGTATATATGCAGGATGGATTCAGGTGGAAAAAACATCCTGGATCGACATAGTGACCCAACCTTCTTAGCAGTAGATTTTGCTATGGATTCAATATAGTGGTTTCCCTCCAGCATCATCAGGTTACGAATACTCCCCTATATATTTAAAAATATATTTACGAAAATAGGAGAGTTTTGTAATTTGCTTGGAGCATTGTGCATATAAGTTGTATGGGTAGGTATTTGAAGGCTATCACAATGCGTTTAGTAAAATAAAAGAAGGCAATGAAGGTGTTGGGTATTACCTATTTATTATTCATTAATATTTCGAGACATAGTCTTATTTTCAGAATGTTAGGAGAGCTTAATTTAACGTCAGCTCGTGCTTCGTGCCTTTCATCGAATGGTCATCTTTCGCTGCTACTGGTGCCTTTAATTGTAGTGTGTATGCCTATATGTGCGTGTATGTATCTGTGTGTGTTTATGGTTTATATATGTTCGCGGTGACCGATAGCAGGATTTGGTGTTGTCGCATCTCTGTTAAAGTGGTAGTGGGTGCCGTTTTACGATCTGATTTATATATGTGCGCGTTTACCGATAGCACGGTTTGGCAATTTCGCAACTCTGTTAAAGTGATAGTGGGAGCCGTTTTTCGACATGATATGTCTGTTTTAATTAGAGGCGTGTTTATTGCTATACACACACACACACACACACACACACACACACACACACACACACACATATATATATATATATATATATATATATATATATATTGTCATCCGGTATTCCTTCACGGTATTTTACGAAAATATTTTAAATAACCCTAATGAATGAAGCAAATAATATGTTAAATAGAGTTAAGTGCCAATCAAGGTTAAAGAGCCCAGTCTGTCCTGCTATTTAACCCATAGCTGGAGGCAGAAGGGATGAATTCATACCTTTACCAAAGTGTATTTACACGTAAGTGAATGCAAAGAATTAACCTTGGATTCGAACTCGGCTCTTCGATTTCACATTCCAAGCCGATACCGATTACACCACAATGCACACCTTTCGCATTTTACAATTGTAGGGTGAAGAAAGTGGGGAGTTGTTCCGTGAAAATTAATTTGGAACAATTAAAAAAGAGAAAGCAATGCTTACTGTATGATTAAAAAAATAAGTCTCATAAGAAAAGGTTGAAATCTATTTATATAGAAGTAATTAAGACTTTTGATTCTGGTGATCATCAAGTTCAGTGCCTTTATTTCATCAGGACCGAGGAATACAATATCCAGTTACACTAACTAAAATTTAGCTCAGTTACATTCACACGCAGACTCCCATTCGACTCTTTCAGTGGCACCCCTCAACTAGGTCAGTCAGACCCCTTTTGACGACCCCTGACATCGCTTCATAAAGTATATCACAAAGAACTGTTTAAACTGCTAGGTAAGCTTAATTTATTTGGGAAAAATGTTAAATTAAAAAAGTCGAGGATTAACTGGAAACAACTATTGCTTTTTAGTCTTTCGTGCCAACGTCCAAAGAGTCTAAGCTTCAGGACCATGAATTAGTTTTAAAGCTTTCGTTAAACCCGAGCAATGCCGGGCTATACTGCTAGTCCTTTATAATCATAAACTCTATTTTACTGTTGGAAGTTGAAAAAAAATGGGAGATTGTTCTCTGAAAATGAACATGAAACAGCTAAGAAAGAAGACTAATCAATGTTCAGCAAAGGATTAAATAAATAAATCGTATCAAAATAGGTTACAAGCTGCTTGCATAAAAATAATGAAGACTTGATTCTGCCGATCATCAAGCTCACTGCCTTTCTTTCATTGGGACCGAGGAATACAATATCCAGGTACACTAACTAAAATTTATCTGTTTCATTCACACGCAGACTCCCATTCGACTCCTTCAGTGTCATTGACGCCCTGGAACTCCTCACTTTGGAGCTCAGTCAAACCTCATTCGACGACCCCTGACATCGCTTAATAAAGAATGTCACAAAGAACCGTTTAAACTGCTAGGTAAGCTTAATTTATTCGGGAAAAATATTAGATTCATCCAGAAATTACACTGAGAGCATAACTGCCTGCATAAAGACAGGACATATATTAATGCTGGGCAATCTCCTTAGAGATGAAGACTTGAAACAACAGAAATGTTCTACAGAAAGATGCTGAGGATACCACGGACTGAACATGAGAGCATCAAGTAAATTTTAGAGAAAATGAAAACAAAAAGGAAACGTACTTGACCTCAGGAAGAGACAAATATTTTTCATAATCACAAACTCTATTTTAGAGAAAGTGAAAAAAAAAGTGGGGATTGTTCCCTGAAAATGATCTTGGAACAATTAAAAAAGACTAGGCAATGCTTGTTGTAGAATTAAATAAATATAAATAAGTCTTATGAAAATAGGTTAAAATCTACTTGCATAAAAGTAATGAAGACTTGATTCTGCCGATCATCAAGCTCACTGCCTTTCTTTCATCGGGACCGAGGAATACAATACCCAGGTACACTAACTAAAATTGATCTCAGTGTCATTCACACGCAGACCCCTATTCAACTACTTCAGTGTCATTGACTCCCTGGAACTCCTCAACTAGGTGGTCAGTAAGACCTCATTCAACAACCCCTGACATCGCTTAATAAAGTATGTCACAAAGAGCCGTTTAAACTGCTAGGTAAGCTTAATTTGGGAAAAATATTAGATTAATCCAGAAATTACACTGAGAGCAAACTGCCTGCATAAAGACAGGACATATATTAATGCTGGGCAATCTCCTTAGAGATGAAGACTTGAAACAGAAATGTTCTACAGAAAGATGTTGAGGATACCATGGACTAAACATGTGAACAAGTATACTACCATCCATAATTATTAGGCCACCCCAGTTCTTTTTTTAAAGAAATGATGTATTTCAGACTATTTTTTAGTATTTATTGCCAAGTGCATAATTGAAAATGAACATAGAATGGTTCTTTTTATTACTTTGAAAAATTTTACAAGACAAGGAAGCAAATATGGACTCATCCGAATCAGCCTAAATTTTCTTCATTCTTTCATTGACGAAACTGCAATATAGGTAATTATTAAATATTTATAAATTCATTTGATGCACATGTTATTGTGCAATATTAACAAAAGAACCATTCTATTTTCATTTACAATTATTCACTTGGCAATAAATACTAAAAAATAGTATGAAATAGATCAATTTTTAAAACACAGGGGTGGCCCAATAATTATGGCCAGTAGCGTAAGTTTTAGAGAAAATGAAAACGCAAAGGAAACTTACTTAACATCAGGAAGAGACAAATATCCTTCATAATCATAAACTCTATTTTACAGTTAGAGGCTGAAAAAAAGTAGGCAATGGCAACTTACTGCGGGATAATCTTCTGCCCAGTCAGTCATGTCTCTTTCGAGACATGATCGTCCAAAGCGTGTCTCACGCATTACACTTAACTGACTGACTGAATAGTTGGAAACATGATTAAGGCGTCTACTAGGCATAATGTGGGGGATTGGTTTTATATTTTTATGGAATAATAAACTGATCCCCCACTAATTACTACTTAAAAATATAATATATATCTTCTCCATCTAGCTATGAGTCAAATAAGACAGATTAGGTTCTATAGCCTTGGTTGGCAACCAGTCTACCGCAGAAAGCAATGGCAACCTTCTGCGGGATAATCTTCTGCCCAGTCAGTCATGTCTCTTTTGAGATATGATCGTCGAAGCGTGCATCACGTATGGCACTTAACTAACCCCTATTTGACTCCTTCACTATCATTGAACCCTAGAACTTCTCACCGACAAATAGAGGATCAGTCGAATCACATTTGACGACCCCTATCTTAGATGAATGGTTAAAATTCCCAATGAGATCACCTGGTATTCGCAAATATCTTTGTTCCACTCAATGCCATATCGATTTGAGGTAATTATTCGATCAGAAGGCGCCAACACTAATTACTCTCCTTCATTCTTTGACGTTTTTTCCCTTTCTGTCATAATATTAGGTTGTCCCAAAAGTTCGTAAACATTTGCGAAATGGGTCTATCTGGTCCAGCACAATCGAGACAAGCGATGGTTTCAGAAAGGGCAAGAGACACCGTCGGTTCCAAAACAAGATCGATTCGGCAAGAAAGTCATGTTGTGCGTTTGGTGGAACTTTGAAGGAATCGTGCATTTTGAGTTGGTTCCGAATGGTCGTGCCATCATTGCCGAACTTTACTGTCAGCAACTTGAGCGGGTCTACGAAAAGTTGAATCAAAAGTACCCGGCTCTGATCAACCGAAGGCGCGCTATGATGCAGCAGGACAATGCCAAGCCACCTACCGCCAGGAAGACCAAAAAGAGGTTTGAAGAGCTGGACGGCGTTGAGGTTCTGCCACATCCAGCTTACAGTCCTGACTGTGCTCAATCAGATTACGGCCTTTTCCGATCAATGCAAGGGTGGCAGATTCGACTCGTGTGATGAAGTCGAGGAAGCGTGTCAAGAATTCTTTGATTCGAAGCCGGCTGAATGGTACTTTGACCAGATCCAAAAGCTTGCATATCGATGGCAGGAAGTCTTGGAAAATGCTGGTCTTTATTTTTAAAAATAATTTTTGTTGTTTTTGCGAGTAAAATTTCAATGTTTTGCAAGTGTTTCCGAACTTTTGGGACAACCTAATATAAATCACATTTGACAAATAAAGGCTTCAGAAAAGAGATGAAAGGTTAAATTTTAGCATAAAGACCGGTGTTTTTACATGGCTATATTTCAGTATCACAAAATTGTTCTATCATATCCCATAAAGCATTAATAAAAAATGATGTAACTATATTTCTGACTCTCAAAGATCAAAACATATAGCAAATCAATACAGATTTTGGGGTAAAATAAACAAATTGCATTCGCTAATGCGCAAGTACCCTTGGGAAAATGTATTAATCCGTCTTTTCCCTCCAGTTATGGGTTAAATAACAGAACAGATTGGGTTCTATAGTCTTGGCTGGCAACGAATCTACCACAGAAATTAATGGCAACCTACTGTGGAATAATCTGCTCAGCCAGTCATATCTCTTTCGAGACAGGATCGCCCAAGCGTATATCACGTATGGCACTGAGTAAATAGTTGGAAACATGATTAAGGCTTCTACTGGGCATAAAATGGGGGAAATGTCTTATATTTTTATAAAGTAATAAACTGATCCCCCACTAATTACTACTTAATAATATAATACATCCCTTCCCCATCTAGCTATGAGTCAAATAACAAGATAGATTGGGTTCTATAGCCTTGGATGGCAACCAGTCTACCGCAGAAATCAATGGCAACCTACTGCGGGATAATCTTCTGCCCAGTCAGTCATGTCTCTTTCAACACATGATCGCCAAAAGCATTTATCACGTATGGCACTTAACTGATTGACAGAATATAATAGTTGGAAAGATGATTGAGGCTTCTACTAGTCATAAAATGGGGGATCAGTTTTCTATTGTTATGAAGTAATAAACTGATCCCCCAACAAATACTACTTAATAATATAGTACATATCTTCCCCATCTAGCCATGAGTCAAATAACAGGACAGATTGGGTTCTATAGCCTTGGCTGGCAACCAGTCTACCGCAGAAAGCAATGGCAACCTACTGCGGGATAAACTGCCCAGTCAATCATGTCTCTTTCGAGACATGATCGTCCAAGCGTTTATTCCGTATGGCACTCAACTGACTGAATTAATTTTTGAAAGATGGCGCAAAGGTTTTGCATGAGAGCGTATTAAGTTTTACCATATTTAGTGTTTGGCTGTCGAATATACATCATTTGGTCCCTAGAGAATGAATTGATGTGCATTATATCGCATTATTTGCTAGTTTAAATTTGCCTCTTCTCATGTAGCATTTGGTCTTCGGCCATCAAGCGTTGAATTCGCTACATCATGCTATCAAGACGGATCGAACCAAAAATGTATTAAACGATTTATATTATTCGGACTATTGTTCTCATGTTGGTTAACATCAAAAATTTCAATATGAACTCTGATAAAAATAATGGAGAACACCATTAACATCAAAAATTGCAATATGAACTCTGGTAATAAATACTAGGGCAAACCATTGACATCAAATATTGCAATATGAATTCTGGTAAAAATTCTGGAGAAAAGCATTAACGTCAAACATTGCAATATGAAGTCTGGCAAAAAATAATACAGAAAACAATTAACATCAAAAATTGCAATATGAAATCTGATAAAAATAACGGAAAAAACCATTAACATCAAAAATTGCAATATGAAATCTGGTAAAAAATAATAGAGAAAACAACTTAACATCAAAAATTGCAATAGGAACTCTAGTAATAAATACTAGGGCAAACCATTCACATCAGTAATTGCAATATGAACTCTGGCAATAAATCCTAGGGCAAACCATTATCATCAAAAAATTGCAATATGACCAGTGATAAAAATAATGGAGAAAACCATCAACATCAAAAATTGCAAAATGAACTCTGGTAAAAAATAATAGAGAAAACAATTGACATCAAAAATTGCAATATGAATTATAGCAATAAATACTAGGACAAACCATTAACATCAAAAATTGCAATATGAAAGCTGGTAAAAATAACAGAGAAAACAATTAATATCAAAAATTGCAATATGAAATGTGGTGAAAAACAATAGAGAAAACAATTAACATCAAAAATTGCAATATGAACTCAAGTAATAAATAATAGAGCAAGCCATTAACATCAAAAATTGCAATATGAACACTGATAAAAATGATGGAGAAAACCATTAAAATCAAAAATTGCGATATGAACTCTGTTTAAAAATAATACAGAAAAACAATTAACAGAAAAAATTACAATATGAACTCTGTTAATGAATACTAGGGCAAACCATTCACAACAAAAATTGCAATATGAACTCTGGTAATAAATACTAGGGCAAACCATGAACATCAAAAATTGCAATATGAACACTGGTAATAAATACTAGGGCAAACCATTAACATCAAATATTGCAATATGAACTCTGGTAATAAATACTAGGGCAACCCATTAACATGAAAAGTGCAATATGAACTCTGGTAATAAATACTAGGGCAAAACTATAAATTCAAAGATTGCAATATGAACTCTGGTAATAAATAACAGGGCAAACCATTAACATCAGAAATTGCAATATGAAATCTGGTAATAAATACTAGGGCAAAGCATTGACTTCAAAAATTGCTATATAATCTCTGATAAATATTCTGGAGAAAACCATTAACATCAAACATTTCAATTTGAACTCTGGTAAAAAATAATAGAGAAAACTATTAACAGCAATAATTACAATATGAACACTGATAAAAATAATGGAGAAAACCATTAACATCAAAAATTGCAACATGAACTCTGGTAATAAATACTAGGGCAAACCATTAACATCAAAAATTGCAATATGAACACTGGTAATAAATACTAGGGCAAACCATTCACAACAAAAATTGCAATATGAACTCTGGTAATAAATACGAGGGCAAACCATTAACATCAAATATTGCAATATGAACTCTGGTAATAAATACTAGGGCAACCCATTAACATGAAAAGTGCAATATGAACTCTGGTAATAAATACTAGGGCAAACCATTAACATCAAATATTGCAATATGAACTCTGGTAATAAATACTAGGGCAACCCATTAACATGAAAAGTGCAATATGAACTCTGGTAATAAATACTAGGGCAAACCTATAACTTCAAAGACGGCAATATGAACTTTGGTAATAAATAACAGGGCAAACCATTAACATCAGAAATTGCAATATGAAATCTGGTAATAAATACTAGGGCAAAGCATTAACATCAAAAATAGCTATATAATCTCTGATACATATTATGGAGAAAACCATTAACATCAAACATTTCAATATGAACTCTGTTAAAAAATAATAGAGAAAGCTATTAAGAGCAATAATTACAATATGAACACTGATAAAAATAATGGAGAAAACCATTAACATAAAAAATTGCAACATGAACTCTAGTAATAAATACTAGGGCAAACCATTCCCATCAAAAGTGCAATATGAACTCTGGTAAAAATAATAGAGAAAACAATTAACATCAAAAATTGCGATATGAATTCTGGTGAAAAATAATAGACAAAACAATTAGCATGAAAAATTGCAATATGGACTCTGGTAAAAATAATGGAGAAATAAAATTAACATAAAAAATTGCAATATGAAATCTGGTAAAAGTAATGGAGACAACCATTAACATCAAAAATTGCAATATAAATTCTGATAAAATGATGGAGAAAACCATTAACATAAAAAAATGCAATATGAATTCTGGTAATAAATACAAGGGCAAACCATTAACATCAAATAATGCAATATGAACCCTGGTAATAAATACTAGGACAAACCATTCACATCAAAAATTGCAATCTGAACTCTGGTAATAAATACTAGGGAAAACCATTAACATCAAAATTTTCAATATGAACTCTGGTAATAAATATTAGGGCAAAACATTAACATCAAAAATTGCAATATGAACACTAGCAATTAATACTAGGGCAAACCATTAACATCAAAAATTGCAATATGAACTCTGGTAAAAAATAATAGAGAAAACAATTTACATCAAAGATTGCAATATGAACTCTGAGAAAAATAATGGAGAAATACAATTAACATCAAAAATTGCAATATGAATTCTGGTAAAAAATATGGAGAAAACCATGAACATCAAAGATTTCAATATGAACAATGGCAAAAAAATAATAGAAAAAACTATTAACATCAATAATTGCAATATGAAAACTGATAAAAATAATGGAAAAAACCATTAACATCAAAAGTTGCAATATGAACTCTAGTAATAAATATTAGGGCAAACCATTTCCATCTAAATAGTAATATGAACTCTGGTAAAAATAATGGAGAAAACAATTAACATCAAAAATTGCGATATGAATTCTGCTAAAAAATATGGAATACAATTAACATCAAAAATTGCAATATAAACTCTGGTAATAACTACTAGCGCAAACCATTAACATCTAAAATTGCAATATGAACTCTGGTAATAAATACTAGTGCAGACCATTAACATCGAAAATTGCAATATGAACTATGGTAATAAATCCTAGGGCAAACCAATCACATCAAATTTGCAATATGAATTTTGGTATTAAATACGAGGGCAAACCATAAACATAAAAAATGAACGCTGATAAAAATAATGGAGAAATACAATTAACATCAAAAATTGCGATATGAACTCTAGTAATAAATACTAGGGGAAACCATTATCATCAAAATTGTAATATGAACTCTGGTAAAAATATTAGAGAAAACAATTAACATCAAAAATTGCGATATGAACTCTGCTAAAAAAATATAGAAAATAATTAACATCAAAAATTGCAATATGAACTCTGGTAATAAATCCTAGGGCAAACCAATCTCATCAAATTTGCAATATGAACTCTAGTAATAAATACTAGAGCAAGCCATTAACATCAAAAATTGCAATATGAACGCTGACAAAAATAATGGAGAAAACCATTAACGTCAAAAATTGCAATATGAACACTAGTAATAAATACTAGGGCAAACCATTAACAACAAAAATTGCAATATGAACTCTGTTTAAATTAATAGAGAAAAGAATTAACATCAAAAATTGCGATATGATCTCTGGTAAAAAATAATAGAGAAAACAATTTACATCAAAGATTGCAATATGAACTCTGAAAAAATAATGGAGAAATACAATTAACATCGAAAATTGCAATATGAACTCTGGTAATAAAGAGGAAGGCAAACCATTAACATCAAAATTTGCAATATGAACTCTGGTAATAAATACTAGGGCAAACCATTAACATGAAATATTGCAATATGAACTCTGATAAAAATTATGGAAAAAACCATTCACATCAAACATTGCAATATGAACTCTGGTAAAAAATAATAGAGAAAATTATTAACATCAATAATTGAAATATGAACACTGATAAAAATAATGGAGAAATCCATTAACATCAATAATTGCGATATGAATTCTAGTAACAAATACTAGGGGAAACCATTACCATCAAAATTGCAATATGAACTCTGGTAAAAATAATAGAGAAAACAATTAACATCAAAAATTGCGAAATGAACTCTGCAAAAAAAAATATAGAAAAGAATTAACATCAAAGATTGCAATATGAACACTGATGAAAATAATGGAGAAATACAATTAACATCAAATATTGCAATATGAATTCTGGTAATAAATACCACGGCAAACCATTAACAACAAAATTTGCAACATGAACTCTGGTAATAAATAATAGGGCAAACCATTATCATCAAAAATTGCAATATGAATTCTGACAAAAAATATGGAGAAAACCATTAACATCAAAGATTTCAATATGAACACTGGCAAAAAATAATAGAGAAAACGATTAACATCAACAATTGCAATATGAACACTGATAAAAATAATGGAGAAAACCATTAACATCAAAAGTTGCAATATGAATTCTAGTAATAAATACTAGGGCAAGCCATTACCATCTAAATTGCAATATGAACTCTGGTAAAAATAACAGAGAAAATAATTAACATCAAAAATTGCGATATGAACACTGATAAAAAAATATAGAAAACAATTAACATCAAAAATTGCAATATAAACTCTGGTAATAAATGCTAATGCCAACCATTAATATCATAAATTGCAATATGAACTCTGGTGATAAATACTAGGACAAACTTTTAACATAAAATTGCAATATGAACTCTGGTAATAAATACTAGGGCAAACCAATCACATCAAATTTGCAATATGAACTCTGGTAATAAATACGAGGGCAAACCATTAAGATCAGAAATTGCAATATGAACTCTGGCAATAAATACTAGGACAAACCATTAACATCAAAAATTGCAATATGAACTCTGGCAATAAATACTAGGACAAACCTTTAACATCAAAAATTGCAATATGAACTCTGGTAATAAATACTAGGGCAAACCAATCACATCAAATTTGCAATATGAACTCTGGTAATAAATACGAGGGCAAACCATTAAGATCAGAAATTGCAATATGAACTCTGGCAATAAATACTAGGACAAACCATTAACATCAAAAATTGCAATATGAACTCTGGTAATAAATACTAGGGCAAACCAATCACATCAAATTTGCAATATGAACTCTGGTAATAAATACGAGGGCAAACCATTAAGATCAGAAATTGCAATATGAAATCTGGTAATAAATACGAGGGCAAACCATTAACATCAAAAATTGCAATATGAACTCTGACAAAAATTAGGGAGAAAACCATGAACATCAAATATTGCAATATGAACTGTGGTAAAAAAATAAAGGAAACTATTAACATCAATAATTGCAATATGAACACTGATAAAAATAAAGACGAAAACCATTAACAACAAAAATTGCATTATGAATTCTAGTAATAAATACTAGAACAAACCATTACCATCAAAATTGCAATATGAACTCTGGTAAAAATAATAGAGAAAACAATTACCATCAGAAATTGAGATATGAACCCTGCTAAAAAATATAGAAAAAAATTAACATCAAAGATTGCAATATGAACTCTGATAAAAATAATGGAGAAATACAATTAACATCAAAAATTGCAACATGAACTCTGGCAATAAATACTACGGGAAACAATTACCATCAAAATTGTAATATGAACTCTGGTAAAAACAATAGAGAAAACAATTAACATCAAAAATTGCAATATGAACTCTGGTAAAAATAATAGAGAAAACAATTAACATCAAAAATTGCAATATGAACTCTGGCAATAAATACTGGCACAAACCATTAATATAAAAAATTGCAATATGAACTCTGGTAATAAATACTAGGGCAAACCGATCACATCAAATTTGCAATATGAACTCTGGTAATAAATATTAGGGCAAACCATTAACATCAAAAATTGCAATATGAACTCTGAGAAAAATTAGGGAGAAAACCATGAACATCAAATATTGCAATATGAACTGTGGTAAAAAAAATAAAGGAAACTATTAACATCAATAATTGCAATATGAACACTGATAAAAATAAAGACGAAAACCATTAACAACAAAAATTGCAATAGGAATTCTAGTAATAAATACTAGAACAAACCATTACCATCAAAATTGCACTATGAACTCTGGTAAAAATAATAGAGAAAACAATTACCATCAAAAATTGAGATATGAACTCTGCTAAAAAAATATAGAAAACAATTAACATCAAAGATTCCAAGATGAACACTGATGAAAATAATGGAGAAATACAATTAACATCAAATATTGCAATTCTGGTAATAAATAGCACGGCAAACCATTAACAACAAAATTTGCCATATGAAATCTGGTAATAAATAATAGGGTAAACCATTATCATCAAAAATTGCAATATGAACTCTGATAAAAAATATGGAGAAAACCATTAACATCAGAGATTTCAATATGAACTCTGACAAAAAATAATAGAGAAAACTATTAACATCAATAAGTGCAATATGAACACTGATAAAAATAATGGAGAAAACCATTAACATAATACTAGGGCAAACCAATCACATCAAATTTGCAATATGAAATTCTGGTAATAAATACGAGGCCAAACCATTAACATCAGAATTTGCAATATGAACTCTGGTAATAAATATTAGGGCAAACCATTAACATCAAAAATTGCAATATGAACTCTGACAAAAATTAGGGAGAAAACCATGAACATCAAATATTGCAATATGAACTCTGGTAAAAAAAAAAATACAGGAAACTATTAACATCAATAATTGCAGTATGAACACTGATAAAAAGAAAGGAGAAAACCATTAACAACAAAAATTGCAAACATGAACTCTAGTAATAAATACTAGGGCAAACCATTCCCATCAAAATTGCAATATGAACTCTGGAAAAAAAAATAGAGAAAACAATTAGCATCAAAAATTGAGATATGAACTCTGCTACAAAAATATAGAAAACAGTTACCATCAAAGATTGCAATAGGAACTCTGATAAAAAGAATGGAGAAATACAATTAACATAAAAAATTGCAATATGAACTCTGGTAATAAATACTAGGGCAAACCATTAACATAAAAAAATGCAATATGAATTCTGGTAATAAATACAAGGAAAAACTATTAACATAGAAATTGCAATATGAACTCTGGTAATAAATACTAGGGCAAACCATTAACATCAAATATTGCAATATGAACTCTGGTAATAAATACTAGGGCAACCCATTAACATGAAAAGTGCAATATGAACTCTGGTAATAAATACTAGGGCAAACCATTAACTTCAAAGATTGCAATATGAACTCTGGTAATAAACAACAGGGCAAACCATTAACATCAAAAATTGCAATATGAACTCTGGTAATAAATATTAGGGCAAAGCATTAACATCAAAACTTGCTATATAATCTCTGATAAAAATTATGGAGAAAACCATTAACCTCAAGTATTGTAATATGAACACTGGGAAAAAATAATAGAGAAAACTATTAACATCAATAATTGCAATATGAACACTGATGAAAATAATGGAGAAAACCATTATCATCAAAAATTGCAATATGAACTCTAGTAATAAATACTAGGGTAAACTATTACCATCAAAATTGCAATATCAAGTCTGATAAAAATAATAGAGAAAACAATTAACATCAAAAATTGCGATATGAATTCTGCTAAAAAATATAGAAACCAATTAACATCAAAGATTGCAATATGAACTCTGACAAAAAGAATGGAAAATACAATTAACATTAAATTTGCAATATGAACTCTGGTAATATATACTAGGGTAAACTATTAACATCAAAAATTGCAATATGGACTCTGGTAGTAAATACTAGGGCAAACCAATCACATCAAATTTGTAATATGAACTCTGGTAATAAATACTAGGGCAAACCATTAACATCAAAAATTACAATATGAACTTTGGTAATAAATACTAGGGCAAAGCATTAACATCAAAAATTGCTATATAATCTCTGATAAAAATTATGGAGAAAACCATTAACATCAAACATTTCAATATGAACTCTGGCAAAAAATAATAGAGAAAACTATTAACATCAATAATTGCAATATGAACACTGATAAAAATAATGGAGAAAACCATTAACATCAAAAATTGCAATATGATCTCTTGTAATAAATACTAGGGCAAACCATTACCATCAAAATTGCAATATGAACTCTGGTAAAAATAATAGAGAAAACAATTAAAATCAAAAATTTCGATATGAACTCTGTTAAAAAAATATAGAAACCAATTAACATCGAAAATTGCAATATGAACTCGGATAAAATTAATGGAGAAATACAATTAATATCAAAAATTGCAATATGAACTCTGGTAATAAATATTAGGGCAAACCATTAACATCAAAAATTGCAATATGAACTCTGTTAATAAATACTAGGGCAAACCACTCACATCATAAATTGCAATATGAACTCTGGTAATAAATACTAGGGCAAACCATTAACATCAAATATTGCAATATGAACTCTGGTAATAAATACTAGGGCAACCCATTAACATGAAAAGTGCAATATGAACTCTGGTAATAAATACTAGGACAAACCATTACCATCAAAATTGCAATATGAACTCTACTAAAAAAATATAGAAAACTATTAACATCAAAGATTGCAATATGAACTCTGATAAAAATAATGAAGAGGTACAATGAACATCAAAAATTGTAATATGAACTCTGGTAATAAATACTAGGGTAAACCATGAACATAAAAATTTGCAATATGAACTCAGGTAATAAACACTAGGTAAACCATTTATATCACAAATTGCAAAATGAACTCTGGTAATAAATACTAGGGCAAACCATTAACATCAAACATTGGAATATGAACTCTGGTAAAAATAATAGAGAAAACAATTAACATCAAAAATTGCAATATGAACTCTGGTAAAAATAATAGAGAAAACGACATCAAAAATTGCAATATGAACTCTGGTAAAAATACTAGACAAAACAACATAAACATATTTGATAAAACCATTAACATAAAAAATTGCAGTATGAAAAAAAAAGCTTAGTGAAATATTGGGTTTATAAGTCGCAGAAATGCAATCGTTGCCAAGGATACTTGTCCTAGTAGATAGTTTAGCTCCAGTGACGTGACCCAAAGATTTATGAGTTCAATACCAGCCAACAGCAGTGGTGAACAAATAACTTAGAAACTCGGGTTAAAGGAAGATAACTCATGAAACGGCTTCGCACAAGGAATGAGAATGATATATCTCAGTAATCGTAATAACATTCTTAGCACCTGAAGAAGGCCAGTGAGTACAACGGCCGAAACGTCATAAAAATGGCAACGAAGATGAGGACAATAGTCCGAATAATGTAAATCGTGTAAATACTACCTCATCTCAGAAAAATAGACAAATACAAAAATATATAATATTATTTGCTATTGTAAATCTGTCTCTTGTACTGTTGTATATGGTTGTTGGCCATAAAGTGTTGAATTGACGACCATTCATGATATCGTGTTAAGGACAGGGTTTGAATTATGCGTGTATCATATTTTATTATTTGCTATTTTAAATCTATCATTTCTACAGTTGTATTTGGTTGTCGGTCATAAAGTGTTAGAATGATGACAAGTCACGATATCCAGAGCTGTTCGAGTCGATGTGTATTATATTTTTTTTCATTTACTATTGTAAATATGTCCCTCCTACTGTTGAATTAGGTTACTGGCCATGAAGTGCTGGATTGACCACCACCCACAGTGTCTTGCTATTGAGAGGGTTGGGGGGTGCGTGTGAATCATGTTTTATTCTTAGCTATTGTAAATCTGTCACTTCTACTGCTGTATTTAATTGTCGGCCATAATGTATTGGATTGACGACCATTCACGATGTCTTGCTATTAAGAATGTTTGTAGTAGATGTTTATTGTAGATTATTTGCTATTTCAAGTCCTCCTACAGAAAGTAGTTAAAGAAAACGGAAATAAAGGACTACATATACGAGGGTCATTCAATAAATAAGGTGAATTTTTCGGTTTAAGGACATCTAATACAGGATGTGCGTTGTGGTACAGTGGATATCGGCTCGGAACGAGAAACCGGGGAGCCGAGTTCGAATTCCAGCTGAATCCATTGTATTCACTTATGCGCAAATACCCTTGGGAAAGGTATTAATCCGTCTCTTCCTTCCAGTTATGGGTTAAATAGCAGGACAGATTGGGTTCTATAGCCTTGGTCGGCAACCAGTCTACCGCAGAAAGCAATGGCAACCTACTGCGGGATAATCTTCTGCCCAGTCAGTCATGTCTCTTTCGAGACATGATCGCCCAAGCGTGTATCACGTATGGCACCTAAACTGACTGAATACAGATAGAAGCTTCCTTTTTTTTCAACGTAGTCTCCCAGACTTTTTCCATTTGTGCACAAGCTTCCGTTTTCCCTCAGCGTAAAAATATTTGGACTGATGTCTCAGCCAATCGCTCACAGCACTTTTGACATCATCGTCACTTTCAAACTTCGTGCCTCTCGGGAACGCTTTCAAGAGACCAAACAGGTAAAAATCTGAAGGTCTGGGCTTAATTTTTAAAATTTTTTTCCCTTTACTTCTTTTTTAAAGGGATTTAATTTCTTTTGCAGATTGAAAAAAAAAAAAACTTTGAAAGTTTTGGAGATTAACAAAGATGGTTAACCAAGAAGCATGCGCCAGGATTGAACAGAGGTCGGTTATCAAGTTTTTAGTTGTAAACCATTGGAAATGCATAGGAGAATGTCAACTGTGTATGGTGCCACATGTTTCAGCGAAAACAAATGTCTACAAGTGGGTTAATATGTTTAGAGAAGGACGGAGCAGTGTTGAGGATGAAGACAGGCCTGGGAGGCCTACAGAAGTGATCGAATCAGTTTATGACCTTATTCAGTCTGACAGAAGGGTGACAGTAGATGACATTGCAAGGACTTTGAGCCTATCTGTTAGGACAGCACACAAAATTGTCCATGATGACCTTGCCTACTCGAAGGTCAGGTACCGATTGGTGCCAAAGATGCTTACTGCAGAGCACAAACAGAAGAGGGTCGAGTTGCCCCAGCAGTGTCTCTCCCCCTTACAGCCCAGACCTTGCCCCTTCAGGCATTCACCTGTTTTGTCCTTTGAAAGCGTTCACAAGAGGCACGGAGTTTGAAAGTGACGATGAAGTCAAAAGTGCTGTGAGCGATTGGCTGAGACATCAATCCAAAATGAGGGAAAACGAAAGCTTGTGCACAGATGAGAAAAGTGTGTCACACTGCTGGGAGACAACGTTAAAAAAAGTAAGCCACTATCTATATTAGAGATCAATATATTAATAAGTAGTAATTAGTGGGGGATCAGTTTATTACTTCATAACAATAGAAAACCAATCCCCCACTTTATGCCCAGAAGAAGCTTTAATTGCTTTCAACTATTATATTCAGACATTCAGTGATACACGCATGGGCGATCATGTCTTTTTAGAAACATGACTGACTGCGCAGAAGATTATCCTGCAGTAGGTTTTTATTACTTTCTGCCTTAAACCGAAAAATTCACCTTATTTATTTTATTACTTTCAGTCCTTAGACCGAAAAATTCACCTTATTTATTGAATGACCCTAGTATATTGTATTTCTTCTGTTGTTAATCTGTCTTTTCTACCATTGTGTCATTGTGTAGTACATGAATTTTTATTGCTAATGACTTAAGATTTGCGATCAGGATCGAGGTACATATTCAGAACGAGGATGTGCATTGTGGTGCAATGGATATCGGCTCGGAACGAGAAATCGGGAAGCCGAGTTCGAATTCCATATATATCTATATATATAGTATTGATTTTTTGCACTATTGTAAGAACTGCAACCTTGAAACTTCTGAATATCGTTTCTTATGTCTTTGTCTATGAGTGTATCAAATTTGATTAAAATCGGACCACTCCTTCTATAACTCGATTTTTTCGATTATCGATTTTCGATATTCATCGGGTGTACCTCGACACAAAACCTAGCTAAGAACACTCGCAGACGCTTAAAGTACAACTGTGTAAATTTTCAAGAAAATCGGTTCAGCTGTTTCGGAGTCTATAGTTAACGGACACATACACACACACACACAGACAATGTTCCATTTATAAATAAGTTTAGATAGAATGAGAGATATACAACAGAGAGAAATTAACAAACTCAGATTCATAGATAAGTAGATTCATGTAGCTATGAAAAGACAATGAGATATCAAACAACTAACCAGATCAGTTAGTTAAGTGCCATACGTGATACACGCTTAGGTGATCATGTCTCAAAAGAGACATGACTGGGCAGAAGATTTTCCTGAATTAGCTTTCCTTTATTTTTTATGGTAGATTAGTTGCCAGCCAGGGCTACAGAACCCAATCTGTCCTACTATTTAACCCATAGCTGGGATGCTAATCAGATAGCTAGATAGAAATGAATACACAGAGACAGCTAATAGAAAATGTGAAAGTCTAATACCTCTTGATAATGAACAGACATAGGCATGAGCAGGCTGATATTGTTAGATTGATATATATATGTATAAATATAAAAGCAATACAACAAACACAAAAATACAAAAACAACACAACACAAAATACATAAGAAACCAGAAAGAAAATAACATTACCACCAAATTTAATTGAGAAATAGTAAAAAGAGCACCACCACACAGTTGCAATCGCTGAAATTGCAAATTATGTTTGGTGGAGAAACTAGCAATGATCAGCATTAAAAATCAAAGTAAAATATTAAACAAAAAACAACAAAAAAACAAAACAAAACAAAAAAAACAAAACAAAACAAAAACAAACAAAAAAAACGAAATAATGAGAAATGTAGACATGTGAACAAATAACTACTTTACTACGCAAATAACAGCAAATTCACATAAACACAAAACTACCTCTTGACCTAAAAAAAGAAATCCTTTAAGCGGTAACATATACAAACACGGTAAAAGAAAGGTCAAGCCAATAAAAAGAGGTCAACCTAAATTACAAGAACAAATCAATTAAAATGCAATTAAACGAACACCTATTCTATATAAAGCAATTACGCGGAAATTCATTCAGACTCAATTAAGAAGCAATAAAAAGTAATCAAACACATGCACAATTAAAAGAAAATCAACCAACCAATCACAAATGAGACCATTGTCACAACAAAATATCAAATTACACCAAGTGACGTATAAATAAGAAATAAAACCGGGACATGACAGCAAATCGAAAAAAAAAACCCAGCCCTGATGAGTGACGATATCATACCGGTGTCCTCACGAAATTTCGATGTCGATATGAACCTGCTCAGTTAAAGTGACAAATTATTTGCATTAAACCTATCAATACTCAGTTAAAGTGACAAGTTCTTTGCATTAAACATATATATATATATATATATATATATATATATATATATATATATATATATATATATATAAGATTTTACTAACTATACCACTATTTTCATGTGAATAATTATCATTTCAATCTTGTATTTTGTGTTTTTGATATGTTTCTTGTATAAGTAATTGTGGTATTTATGTGAATGTTCATTATCATATATGCATTGCTGTGTTCAGGTTATAAAGAGTTTTTCTTCCGTATATTCGTGTATTCATGTAATATAGTAATATTGTTCCTGTATGTGTGTGTTCGGTGGAATGTAGTATCAGGTTGCTGTTTGCGCTATGTTATATTATGTTCCGGGTATTTGGGTGTGCGGATTGTACTCTTGAATCAATTCCTTGGTTTTTGCATATTATTTTCGTGAATATTATTTAAGGCCTAACTTTTTTTGACTGGTTGGTGTGTTGATTGAATTTTCGACGTTTGACACGAACGCCATACGCACGTGTGTGCTAACAGAAAAAAAACAAATAGATTATGCACTTGTTCTCTGTTCTTTTTATATTTTCATAACGGCTAAGCGTTTCTGACTTGATTTTGGCGGGAGCGTTAGTCAGTTGATATATGAGCTATATCCGGGGTATATTCTAGGATACCAGAAATATGGAAGAATAGAAATATGGAAAGGATGCATATGTTAAGAGAAGCGAGGGATAGATGATAGATAGATAGATAGATAGATAGATAGATAGATAGATAGAGAGAGAGAGAGAGAGAGAGAGAGAGAGAGAGAGAGTTTCTCTGTCACTTTATTAATAAAGAGAAAAGGGTATATTTCAATACGCGTTATTACTACTGATCTGTTCACCACGATAGATGCAATCTATGTTGAGTTGAAAAAATCAAAATATTAAAATATCATAAGCAAAATTTGCCCTTGAACTTAAGAAAAGAATTCATAAGGAAATACTGTCATAAATTTAAATTTAAGTTCAAACTTCCTAATAATTAATCTAAAATTAATATTCCTGAAAATAGTTCTTTCATTTTTTCTTATTAGCTGTATAATTATGTTATATAACAACTTAAAATCTTTCTTAAATCTATATTCCTTCTAGTTTTATTGTTTTAATTTTTAACTTATGTTTAACCAGTTTGTTTTGGTATTAACATTATTCGTGGCTTCTTAATAATGGCCTTGAAAAGCTGTAATTTTTCTGACCTATTTCTTCCTTATTTTTATTTTTACATTAATTTCAATTTTTAATTTATTTTATTGCATCTCTTTTCGCTACTGTTACCCACGTGGCAGATATAACATGTTCCGGTAGCAATGATCTCTCCCGTTTTTTCTTTTGTTCTATGCTTATTTTTTAAACCTACACACGAACAAATAAATTTACTTTCTTATAATGTTTTGGTCTCGCTGACGAGATGGGTGCCACATTGCTCGTCGAAATGGCCATCCGATTTTAGAAAATTTGAATTTTTTATATGTAATAAATATTGGCTCCGCAAATATATAAATTTAATTACATTGAGCTCTCTGGCTGGATCAATGTTAATATCTAATAGCAATAATTATTATTACAAAATTGTTACTATTATATATATATATATATATATATATATATATATATATATATATATATATATATGTTATTGTAATAATATTATTGTAAAATTGTTACTATTATATATATATATTATTGGAATAATATCATTATAAAATTGTTACTATTATATATATATATTATTGTAATGATATTATTATAAAATTGTTACTATTATATATATATATTATTGTAATAATATTATTATAGCATTTTTACTATTATATATATATATATATTATTGTAATAATATTATTCTAAAATTGTTACTATTATATATATATTATTGTCATAATATTATTATAAAATTATTGCTATTATATATATATTATTGTAATAATATTATTATAAAATTGTTACTATTATATATATATATATATTATTGTAATAATATTATTATAAAATTGTTGCTATTATATATATATATATTATTGTAATAATATTATTATAAATTTGTTACTATTATATATATATATATTATTGTAATAATATTATTATAAAATTGTTACTATTATATATATATCATTATAATAATATTATTATAAAATTATTGCTATTATATATATATTATTGCAATAATATTATTATAAAATTGTTACTATTATATGTATATATTATTGTAATAATATTATTATAAAATTGTTGCTATTATATATATATATATTATTGTAATAATATTATTATAAAATTGTTGCTATTATATATATATATATTATTGTAATAATATTATTATAAAATTGTTACTATTATATATATATGTTATTGTAATAATATTATGATAAAATTGTTACTATTATATATATATATTATTGTAATAATATTATAATAAAATTGTTACTATTATATATATATTATTGTAATAATATTATTATAAAATTGTTACTATTATATATATATATTATTGTAATAATATTATTATAAAATTGTTACTGTAAATTGTTATTATAAATTAAATTGCTACTATAAATTGTTATTATAAATTATTGTAATAATATTATTATAAATTGTTACTATGATATATATATATATATTTTTTTAATCATGTCACCCCAATCAAGGCATTCCACTGCCACTATAGCGCAGGAGGTTACACAGGGCGATAGACGAGTTAGGATGTACATAGGGGAGAGTTGGTGAGAATGGGTGTGGGTTAGTGTGTTGGGAGGTGGCTATTGACCTTACTTTTAAACTCCTGGAGGTTATAGCCGTCGAGGAAGTAAGCATGTGGAAGGGAATTCCACAGGCGGGCAGTGCGAGAAAAGAAGCTGTTGGAGTAGAAATTGCGGTTACATTTTATCGGTTTCGCTGTAAAAGGGTGGGACCTAGTTGCCAATCTAGTATCTCTTGCAAACTTACTCCTAGAGGGCACCAGTGATTTAAGTTCATCAGAGCAGAAGCCATGAAAGTATTTATAGAAGAGGCACAGTGAAGCCACGTCACACCGGTGAGAGAGTGACTGCAGGCGGTCAGCTAAGTCGGTATCAATCACATTACAGATTCTTCGCTGTATTTTGTCAAGAAGCCCGAGGAGAATAGCAGGGGCACCCGATCAGATGTGGCAACAGTATTCAAAACACGGGCGGATGGTAGATTTGTATAAGTACAGGATAGATTCAGACGGAAAGAATTTCCGGACCCTGCACAGAGAGCCAACTTTCATAGCAGCGGATTTAGCAATGGATTCGACGTAGTCATTCCACTTGACGTCCGCTGAAAGTGTGAGACCAAGAAGACGCAGTGTTTTACTCTCTGGGAGGCATGCCTGTTCCATGCTAATGGGAGGGAGGTGCGGTTGTCTGTGGTGGTTAATTGACAGCAGCTTCGTTTTGAAAGAATTGAATTTTACGAGCCATTTCCTACCCCAATCCACCACGGATTGGAGTTCCTTTTCAAGCTCAGCCGCGACGTTTGCCTTGTCATCAACACCAGATTTTTGATTGAGGCGAGCGTATACTGTGGTATCATCGGCGTACATGCCTACTTGTGATCTTATGCCATCGGGGAGATCATTGATGTAGATTAGAAAGAGCGTAGGACCTAGGATAGAGCCTTGGGGGACACCCGCGTTTGTAAGGTAGTTCTGGGAGGCATGTCCGTTTAAAACCACCTTCAGTGTGCGGCTGGAAAGGAATGACTGGATTAAGTCCAACAAAAGTCCAGTAATGCCGTAGCTTCACAGTTTCCATAGAAGGCCGACATGCCATACTCTGTCGAATGCTTTAGAGATATCCAGGGCGACAGTTCGGGCTTCATCATTCTTGCCGAGAGCCTGGTATATATACTCGGTGATATCAGCATATCAGCAGTAGACCTGGTGAAGCGGAAGCCATACTGTTTGTCCTAGAGGAGCCCGTGGGCCGTGAGATGCTGAACCACCTCGGCAGTGATAATGGCTTCGAACACTTTGCCAAAGATCGGAAGAAGGCTGATAGGGCGGTAATTTGCAGGGTCAGAGGGTTCTCCAGTGTTTTTAAATATAGGAACTACAGAGGAAGATTTCCAACAGGCAGGAAAGCAGGAAGCAGATAGGCAGAGGTTGTAGAGCTTAGAAAGGACAGAGGAGAGTTCAGGGGCACATTTCTTTAAGACTATGGTTGGGATTCCGTCACCACCGGTCGCTTTGTGAGGGTCAAGTTTTAAGATTATCTTAGAGACAAGCGAAGGTGGACATCATTCAGTTGTGCCTCGGTTCTAGATGAGAAGTCGAGTGTAAAAACTCCAGATGAGTCCAGACTCGAATTGTTCGAGAATCTGCGGGCAAAACATTCAGCCTTATCTGCTGGGGAGGTGAGGACCTCAAATTTGTTGATTAGCGGGGGTATTGTGGACTTGCTCTTGTTAAGTACTCTTTTACAGAGTCGCCAGTAGTCTTTAGAGCCGAATTTAGAGCATGCTATGCGTTGCTTCATTCTGTCAGCAAACAACATCTTAGCTTCGTTAAGTATCCTTTTACACTTATTACGAGCTGAAGTGAAAAGGCGCCTGTTTTGGTCCGACGCGTAGTTACGATAGAGTCGGAAGAAATGATTCCGGTGGTCAATGGCAGCCGAGCAAGCGGGTGAGAACCATGGAGACGAATGAGATTTAAGCTGGAATTTCCTAGCAGGGATGAAGGCATCGATGCCAGCCTTAACCCAGGAGGAGACCTCGGATGCACATTCTTCGATGGGAAGACTAAAGACGTTGTTCCAAGGGACGTCGCAGAGGAAGTCACGGAACGAATCCCAGTCTACTCTTTGATAGCAGTAGGATATTCTGCTGGTCTGGGTTTCTTGGGTAGGGGTGGAGTGGAATGAGATGTTGACAGAAACTACGGCGTGGTCAGAATTTCCGAGAGGGCAGAGCTGTCTGGTGGTGCAAGAATTTGGGGTGGAAGTGAAGCAGAGCTCTAGTAGCGAGTCCCTTCCGTTAGGGCTATTGGAGAAATGCGTGGGGAAGTCCACCACTTGCGTAAGGGATTGGGAGATTGAAAAATTAATGGTGAGGACAACAGCAGGGTCGGTTACAGAGTTTTCGAGCCATTTAGTGTGGTGGGCGTTAAAGTCACCAAACACGAAAATATGGGCAGATGGGTGAGAAGAAATAGCCTTGTCAATATTGTCAGAGATGCTGTCAAGTAGCGGACAGTCAGAGAAGGAGGGTGAGCGGTAGAGGAAGAAGAGATAGCTAACAGAGCTTAGAAGTGAGAGACGGAAGCACATGAAAGACTGGTCTAGGGATTCAAGAGATGTTACTCTAGCTAGGGGGAGGTGTTCGCTGACATATACACCAAGCCCATGCATATTATTGTAATAATATTATTATAAAATTGTTACTATTATATATATATATATATATATATATATATATTATTGTAAAAATGTTATAAAATTTTTACTATTATATATATATATATATATATATTATTGTAATAATATTATTATAAATTTGTTACTATATATATATATATATATATATATATATATATATTAGTCATCTACATACAAGCCCGTTTCGCTGTATCACAGCTCATCAGTATGGCCAGACATATCCACTTGCTTCTGACCGGGATCGAAACTCGACCGATTTGGTGTCAGTCGGAGTCTCTACTCCCTATATATCAATAAGATTATTTGGGATTTACCTCCAAGCAATTTATGACCTATATATATATATCCGTAGATAGATCTGTTTCGCTGCATCACAGCTCAGCAGTACGATTTGACATCCGATTGCTTTTACCTAAGATTGAAACCCGACCGAATTGGCATCAGTCGGCGGTTCTACCTCTGAGCTATAGGCTCTCGGTAGAAAGCGGCAGACTTATAGCGTATGATGTATCATATGCCAGTAGTTAGAGTGCTCTAATTTATTAGTGAATCAGCGATATATATATATAAGTTTTATATATGGATCGTAATCTGTCAAGAATAATAGAATAAATAAAGAACAGGTAGGAAAAAAGTGTCTTTAATTTAAAATCATTCGTTTGTTGGATTCAAATCGAGGCTAGGTATTTCAACAGTACAATAATTCGAAGTATCAAAAGCAAATCCACGAAAGAAAGGGTTCATGAAAAGAAATTTTAAATCTTGGAATAGGCAAATCAAAGTCCTGATCTAAACCCAACTAAAAATCTGTGGTTCAATTTAAAGAAGGCAGTACGTGCAAGAAACCCAGGTGTCATCGAGTAATTGTAGGAGTTTTGCCTTTGCCAAGAAGAATGGTAAAAAATTGGTGCCAGAAACTTCTTAAAAATAATGGGCAAAGAATAGTCAAGCCCGTAACCTCAAAGGATGAGTTACCCAATATTAAATGTAAGGGTTAACTTAGATTTTCTCATCAAATGAAAACCACACACACACACACACACACACACACACACACACATATATATATATATATATATATATATTGGGCGTGTTTATACGCGCTAAAAAGCCTGCCTCTTCGACTGGACCTAGGGGTAGAATCGCCGACTGACGCCAATTCGGTCGGGTTTCAATCCTGGATTAGGAAGCGACCGGAGTCTAAGCCGTACTGATGAGCTGTAATAAAGCGAAACAGATCTGTCTGCGGATGACTATTGTATTTTCGCTCTCACACCCTGATTGAGCACTCAGGAAGAGTGGTAGAGTTTGTAAACAGTAGCTACTCCGGCATATAAGTATCGCTCATTCGATAATGAATTGGAGCACTCTAGCTATTGGGCGTGTTTATACGCGCTAAAAAGCCTGACTTCTTTTACTGGACGCTCGTGGCCTAGGGGTAGAATCGTCAACTGACGCCAATTCGGTCGGTTTTCAATCCTGGGTTAGGAAGCGACCGGAGTCTAAGCCGTACTGATGAGCTGTAATACAGCGAAACAGATCTGTCTGCGGATGACTATATATATATATATATATATATATATATATATATATATATATATATATATATATGTTAGGTACCTCAGGTCAAATCGATAACAAAACAGCATAGTAAGAATAAAAAAGGTCCCAAACTTAATAAAACAAACTTTTCCTTCATAATGTTTATTATTAAGAGGAAAGATCAAAGTAATTTTTAATTATTTTTTAAAATTTTCTAATCCCTTCTAACATTTTCGAAATTTTGTCATAAAATTTTTTTTTTGATTTGAGTTAGCGGCTAAGGAACGTTTACGACTGTTTTACAATGGAAGCCTAATGATTGCATTACCCACTTTTTTTCGGTGACAAAAACATTAATTTGGAAATTCTCGCAAAAATCAAATAATTGCCAGATTTTAATAAAACTTTCAGTACCCATTCACAAATGAATTTTTTAAAAATTATTTTTGAAATTATTTTTTTTTAAATTCTTGATGAAGTTTTTTTTTACCTCTGTTACCCCGCCGCGACGTAAATCCATGAAATTTTAAATACATTTTACACTCATGGCTAACTTCTGTTTTATTAGTTCAACGCAGGACTCATTGGGGAATATAAATGATCTATTTTTTATGTTAAGTTTCCATTCATTATCTGAAAACCTTCTCCGAAGAGTAAAATAAAAAAATGCAATAAAACTCTGATATAATTTAATTTGATAAGCTTTTAATTGCTGGCATAAATAATAACTATTGGGGACATTATACTCTGAAGAAAAAACAATTTTCGATTAATAATAAAATTTTAAAAGAATTGTTTTCATTTTTCTTTTTATTGTTATTAAATAATTTAATAATATATAAAATTTTAAAAATATTTTAAAAATCTTCAAAGAATTTATTGCAAGTAGGCTGATGATTATATTGCCTATCTAAAATTGAAAAGTTTAACAAAAATCGTTTTGCAGAAATATTTAAGTTAATTAATTAAAAAATATTTTGTATGTAAATATGATCATTTTGATTAAGTACGATGTTCCATAGGAGTCATAACATGTTTCCATAAAAATTAAATTAGATATTTTTACCATGCCTTAAACTTAATGATAACCTATTAATAAATAACATAATATAACTTAGTTCGGTTATTTCAATTTCATTCTTTCTTATTAAATTAAAATTATTTTAAAAGAAATTTAAATTTTTAAATTTTTATTTATTCAGAAAGCATATTTAAATGTCTGGCTATAAATCTAAACTAAAATTCTATGAAATATTATCTAATTGCTGAAAATATTAAATTAATTTTTTAATTTTACTATTTAGGTAAAAACAAATAAAAAAAAAGAAATTAAAATTTGAAAATTTTATGTTTTAACTTAATTAAAATTTTGGCACGTGTGGTCGCCACCCTTTTAGCGTTCTTGACAAATTCTATCTGTCATATCTTTCTTCTCCAATTATAACGCAGATAAAAGAGGGCTACCGGAGATAAAAAGTTCTTTTATTTTAACTTTCTGGTAGTAAGCAATTATTACTTGATCAAAATCAGCTAAAGGTACGTTTGAATTTTAAAAATTGACGTAAATGACTTGTCAGCTAGGTATATTTTATTTTTGCAGGATTTTTTAAATCAGAAATTTGGCTACTGTTTACATACTATATACGTAATGTGTCGATCAATCAAAAAAGGTGGGAAATTTAAATTTTATTTTTTCAATTCAGAAAAAAACTTAAATTAAACTCAATATAATATCGCTTTAAAACACACCAGTCTATTTTTCTTTCTGGAATTAAGATTTAATTTCTTGGCTTTCAATTAAAGCTAATTTTAAAGCTTGAAGACAACTTATTTATTTTTTAAATTTTAATTTAAATTTAGGTATCGAAAATGGGTGGAGGTACCTAATACATATATAGCATATATATATATGGAGGTACCTAATATATATATATATATATATATATATATATATATATATATATTATAATCAGTTTACCCCAAGTAAGACAGAACTGCTACTGGTGCGCAGGGGGCTACATAAGAGGTGAGTGATGAGAAAGAGGAACAAGTTACGGGGGTGTCAGAGAATGGGTAAGAGAAGAATGAGAACACTGGTGTGGAGAGGGCTGCATGAGAGTAGAGTGGAGAGGAAGGGGAACAGGATACAAGGGTTTTCAGGGAAAGGATGCGAATCAAGGAGATAAGAGATGGCAATTGACTTTGCAATTAAAAGTCTTGGAGATTGTAGCTGTCAGGGAAACAAGTCTACTGAAGGGAATTCTACAGGCGGGAAGTGCGATCAAAGAAGTAGGGAGTAGTAGTTGTTGCGGTTACATTTGATTTGTTTCACCGTAAAAGGATGAGATCTAACCGCTAGTCTAGTAGCTCGACTAAATTCATGCAGTGGAGGACACCAGTGCGCTAAGCTCATCAGAACAGAAGCTCTGAAAATATTCGTAGAAGAGATAGAGGAAGCCACATTATGTTGGGGAAAAGATCGTTACTAGATCGGGATCAATTATATTGCAGATTCTCCGTTGGATTTTGTCAAGAAGACCGACATGAATAGCAGGGGCACTCGACCAGATGTGACAGCAGTATTCAATTCACGGGCGGATGGTAGAGTTATGTATGTGCAATTTAGACAAAGAAATTTCCTGGCCCTACACAGGAAACCAAATTTCTAGCAGCATATTTAGCTATGGATTCAATGTAGTCATTCCACTTGAGGTCGGCTGATAGAGTTAGGCCGAGGAGGCGCAGTGTTTTGCTTTTAAGGAGACTAGCCTGATTCATTCTGGTGGGGCGCAGGAGCGGTTGTCTATGGTGGTTATCGGATAGCAGCTTCGTTTTGGAAGCATTAAAATTTACTAGCCCTTTCTTACCCCAGTCCACCACAGATTGGAGGTCCTTTTCAAGATCAGCAGCGAGATTTACTTTGTCAGCCTCAGCAGATTTCTTATCTAGGAGGGAGTAAATTGCTGTGTCGTCAGCATAAATGCCTACTTAGGATCTGATTACATCAGGTTGGTTGGTTGGTTCATTTAACCAGCATATCAACCTTCATTAAGTCATTTAATGCTGAAAACTGTTTGGATTTGATTTATTTACTTTATTTGTTTTATTGTTTTTGTTTGTTTATATTTTTTTTGAGGATTGTTTAGGTAACGTTTTTCATTCAAAAAGGTTTTGTTGGTTAGGTTTTCATTCAAAAAAGTTTCGTTGGTAAGGTTTTTCATTCAAAAAAGTATCGTTGGTAAGGTTTTTCATTTAAAAAAGTTTCGTTGGTAAGGTTTTTCATTCAAAAAGTTTTGTTGGTAAAGTTTTTCATTAAAAAAAAATAAAAGTTTCTTTTATAGCATTTTGACCCCAATTTGGGGGGGTCAACTATTTACCCATAGCTGGGACCCTAACAGGTGCTACCACTCCGGGTCAGGGTGGACTTGGGAACAACAGCAATTAAGAGGTGGTTCCATGCTCCTCACAACCTCCCAATTAGAGGCCTTACTGCCGGATGCAGTTTTACGTCATACCCAGGACCGATTACATCAGGGAGATCGTTGATGAAGATCAGAAAAAGCGTAGGACCTAGAATAGAGCCTTAAAGGTGACCCGCGTTCGTATGATAGTATCTGGAAGCATGCCCATTCAAGGCTACCTTCATTTCGCGATTTGAAAGAAAAGACTGGATTATATCAAACAATCGACCATATACAATAGCCCTGTAGCCTGCGTAGAAGGCCAGCATGCCAGACTCTGTCAAATACTTTGGAGATATCTAGTGCAACAGCTTGAGCTTCGCTTTTCTTGTCGAGAGTCTGGTATATATACTCTGTGATGGTCGTAATCATAAAAGCAGTAGGCCTGGTAAAGCGGAAACCATACTGTTGATTGGAAAGATATATAAGATTTATAAGAGGCCTTGGGCTGTGAGATGTTAAACCACTTCAGCATTGATAATAACCTCGAGTACTTTGCTAAAAATTGGTAGGAGGCCGATAGGGCAATAATTAGAAGGTCTTCGGCTTCTCCAGCGTTCTTAAATACCACTGAGGAGGACTTACAGCAGGTAGGGAAGCAAGAAGCAGAGAGGCAGTAGTTGTAGAGTTTAGAGAGGACAAAGGAGAGTTCAGGGGCACATTTCTTCAGGACAATGATTATGCTTCAGTCACCTCCGCTCACCTTATGGGGGTGAAGCTTTGAAATTAGCGAGGGGTTAATGTAAACGTCACTCAGTTGAGCCTCAGTTCTAGGTGGGATGTCGGGTGGGGATACACCAGCTGAATCACAAGTTGATTTGGTAGAGAACCTGCAAGCAAAGCATACAGCCTTATCTGCTGAATATGTGAGGGCCTCAAATTCATTGATTAAAGGGTGGGGATTGAAAGCTTGCTGTTATTTAACATATTTTTACAGAGTCGCTAGTAGTCTTTAGAGCCTAACTTGAAGGACGTTATATGCTATTTCATCCTTTCAGCAAACTATAGCTTAGCATAATTTAAGTTCTTTTTGCACTGATTACGAGCAGAAACAAAAAGGCGCTTATTATTGTCAGACGCGTGACTCCGATAAAGCCAGAAGAAGTGATTCCTGTGGGCAATAGCGCCTGAGCAAGCAGGGGAGAACCAAGGAGGACGAATGGGGTTTACGTCGTAACTTCCTAGCTGGGATAAAAGCATCGATGCCAGATTTAACCCAAGAGACCTCGGATGCACAGTCTTCATTGGGAAGATTAAAATCTTTGTTCCAAAGTGCCGTCACACAGGACATCGCGTAAAGACCCCTCAGTCTGCTCTTTGGTAGCAGTAAGATATTCTGCTGGTCTGGTCTTCCTGGGAGGAGGGGATGTGAAAGGAGATATTAACGGAAACCACAGCATGATCAGAGTTGCCAAGAGGCAAAGCTGTAAAACATGGCAAGAGTCAGGGATAGAAGTGAAACAGAGATCTAGCATTGAGTCAGTTCCATTAGTGATATTGGAGAAACGCGTGGGAAAATCAACTATTTACGTAAGGGATTGAGTGATTGATGCGCGCGTGTGTGTGTGTGTGCGCGTGTG